>JAASFW010000044.1:0-55344 GCA_023334005.1 Globisporangium orthogonon
CGCTACGACTTTGGCGCGACGCGTAGCCCCAACTCAGTCTTCTTCGACCCACAAGAGCCTCGACTGCTGGCGTGCTCGATGAGGAGATCGTGCATTCGAGGCGATCGTGGCCGTGCTGCACCTGCCTTGCCCTTGCTCTCTGCTGCCACTTCACTGTCGATGTGTCGCTTCCTCGCTCGGTCTTTCTCAACGCAATGCAGTGGATCCTAGAGACCGGACGAAAACCCAAGCTCGTCGGATCGGCGACATTGCGCGCTCTGAGCTCTACCCTGCGAGCATAACTGAGGTCAGTGAGGGCAGCAACAGCAAAGTCTTTCATAGACTTCTGCAAACGCGCACCGACAGCTGAGACACCGATGGTCGTGGATGCTGATCCGACACACAGAAAAGTCTGTTTCACGACCAGCCTCTCAATCTGACAAACAAAGCTGTGATTATTCAGATGACGAGTGCAAACCCGCGTGCAAGCAAACTGCGTACTGCGACGCTGCCAAGTCGACGATTCTGCGATGCTCGACCACCACCAGACATTCGCAGCCGCTGAAAGTGGGCGGTAATTTCGCGATGATCCCGACACAAGCAGGCTTGTCCGTGACTAAGACCAACATGAAGCCGAACTCTGCGGCGCCAAACGAGGTAGCCGACCACCAGACCAAGACTCTTAAAGGTTGAAAACACATTGCATGTGGAGCTCGACGACAAACTGCACTGTTCGAGGACGGACCAGATGACTTGTAGCGACACCACACGTCGCGGTGACCAGAGCAATAGAACGTACGTGTCCAGGGGTCGGATGTTTGACAAAGCGAAATCCGGATGCCCGAGTTCGCTACCAAAACCCAAGTATCGCGCCCCCAACGCAGCTGGTGTACGTCTCCAGCACCGAAAACCACGACAGCTTGAAAGCCTGTCTACTGAGTCCCACTGAAGCGTAAAGCAGCACATACGAAACCAAACCATCTTCTCCTCGCTCGGACTCTTCTCTGCGTGAAGAATATGGGAGATCGCGTGAGTTATGTCAAAGTTGCTGCTGACGGGACAAAGAACCAAACTGTCGAGCAAAGATACAAAGCGATCCTCTTGAATTGCCACGTGTTGTGGTGGGACACCGGAATTGGCAAGAGAAGTTCGACTTTCGGTTGTGACTTCAAGCACAAGTTAGAGCATTCTCCAACTAGGTTTTGATTGCTTGCGAGGGCATGAGCTTGAACGTGTTATACGTAAATGCGGTGCACTTGTCCCCGCGCACGCTGAATGAGCTCATGCTCGTCACCTCTGAAAGCGATGAACCAAGTCTAATCTGAAATAGACAAGAGTCGTGTTAGATATGTGCGAGTGACGAGTACATTGGTGTCAAGAAGAGCGGCGTGCTCGAACAGGAATGCTCAATAGATAAAGCGGCGGACAAGCGTATCAGCACGACCGTCTTATCCAGCAATTGTACGAGGAGATGCGTTTCGGCATTTGCCAAGGTTGTGGCTGCGTCTTGAGTATGCAGGAGCTGAAGTGTTCGTCGAGCTGAACGGTGCGCAGAATTTTGCCAAGGAGTGATGTACTTTGCATGGGGGGTATCCACTCTACATGTCCGGCGCATACAAATGGACTTCGATTTGTGTATATGCACACAGGTGTGGGGAAAGCCTTGCATCACTCGCCCACGGGGTCCGAACTCGCTGTTGCGTCTCGAAATCTGGAGAGTAACACAAGTATGTTGAGCCATGTTTTGTGATCTCTCGGAGACTCCGGTAGCGCAGCAGCCGTGCTCGCTATTCGAGTACCGATACTGTCGCGCGTATGCATGCGGTCCACAACAGCTCTACACCTTAGGAAGCTCGCCTCGAGCATTATCGAGTAAGACAGCTCCCTTTGTCATCGAAGCGAGGTTCAGTGCCAAAGCTCAAATCAATTCCACAAAATGGCACCTCGCCTCTCTCGTCCTACAAATTCCCCGTCAAACTTGGACTGGCATTCTTGTTCAGCTCTTTCTCGATAGTGCGAAAATCCAGGGAGTCGAAACGACTCAATTTTGGCGCGAGAATCCCACTACTGGAGTGGAGGAGTAGTGGGAGGCGGTCGACCGACGACGACGGCGCCATGGCGAGCGAGCGCCGTGACCACCGCCGCGCTACCGCGTCGCGCTCCAGATCCGCTTCCAGATCTGACGACCGCCACCGCCGTAGAAGCCGAAGCCGCAGTCGAAGCCGTAGTCGTAGCCGAAGCCACCACAGCCGCCGCCATAGAAGCCGCAGTCGCAGTCGCAGTCGCAGTCGCAGTCGCAGTCGCAGCCGCAGCCGCAGCCGCAGCCGCAGCCGCAGCCGCAGCCGCAGCAGACGAGAAGAAGTACTTGCCGATGGGCCGAAGGAGACGGCGACTGTAGCTACATACTCAGGCTCAGACGAGCAGGCGGTGGACACTGCTGCGAACGCGTCGCTGCAGTTCGAGCAGCTCGAGGCCGTGCGCCATGTGCAGCTCATCACGCGCAACGAGTACCCGCTCGAGCACCTGCAGCGCGCGCAGCTGCTCAGTCGTGATTTTGACGGCGACGAAGACGACGACGACGACAGCGGCAGCGGAGACTGCTACTGTAGCTACCCGGACGCCGCGGACGTCGAGAAGAAGCGCTGCGACGACGTCTCTTGCCTCAACTTCGCCACGTACGTCGAGTGCAGCGTCAACTGCCCGGCGCGCGAGTACTGTCAGAACCAGCGGCTGCAACATCCCGAGCTCTTCCCCAAGCTCGAGGCGTTCAAGGTGGGGGAGAGGGAAGATCAGCAGATGGATAGTGAAGAAAATGAGGGTGCTGATGCTATTGGCTTTTTATGTGTGTATGTGGTTGTCGGGGGAAACCTACAGACCGAGAAGAAGGGCTTCGGCGTGCGCACGACCGAGGACATTGCGCAGTCTCGGATCATCGGAGAGTACGTGGGCGAGATCATCGACCAGAAGGAGCTGACGCGACGGCTCAAGTCGGCACCGCGGGTACGTGCGTGCGTGTCTGGCGATCATAAAGAGTCAGGCAACGAGAGACTTGTGCGCGAGTGTCTTGACTGACAGAATGCGTTCGGTATTCACTTTTTGCGCCAATTGGGGCAGAATGAGCTCAACTTTTATTATCTGCTTCTGGAGCCGGGCATCTACATCGACGCGCGCACCAAAGGCAGCTTCACGCGGTTCGTGAACCACAGCTGCGAGCCGAACTGCAAGACGGAGAAGTGGACAGTCAAGGGCGAGACGCGCATCGCGGTCATCGCGTTGCGAGACATCAGCAAGTCGGAGGAGCTGACGTTCGACTACCAGTGGAAGTCGCTCGGCTCGCGCCAGATCAAGTACGCTCGTCGTCTGGTGTTGCAGGTTATGCATCTCACCGACGTGTATGGATCACTTACGTTTCATGATCTTCTGTTCATTGTCGCTCGCTCGTAGATGCTTCTGCGAGTCCGCAAACTGCAAAGGAGTCATTGGTACGGAGAGCGATGCCGCAAAGAGTGACGAGCCGAACGGAATGTTCCGCGAGCCGGAGAAGGCCGAGGTTGGCGCTGCGATCGTGGGCCGACGGATCCGCATCTTCAAGTCCCCGGACGACCATTCGCAATACTATATCGCCACGATCAAGAAATTCGACGAGAAGGATGAGGTGTACGAGGTGGACTACCAGGACACGATCGATGGCGACGCGGAGGAGGAGGAGGACGATGACGAAGACGACGAAGAAGGCGGGATCAATGACGACTCGCCCAAGGATAAGACGGGCGAACGCTTTGTTCGCTTGAGCGAGATGGACTGGCAGATCTTTGTCGAGCTGGATGGGATGTCGGAGGCGCAGATCGAGAAGGCGGTGTTCTCGATCCCGAAGAAACGCGTGTCCGATAGTCAAGCGGAGAGCCGGGATCCGTCTCCAAAGGCGCGCGAGAACGACGCGATATCTTCGCGCCCGTTGAGGGATCCGTCTGTGAGCAACTCCGCCGCTCACGCGCCTCTGTTTCTGTCTGGAAGAACGATCTCCAACGTCCCAGGTGTAGCCAAGCGAAACCTCGATGGCGAACTTGTGGACGGCGAGGGGAATGTCATCACGAACAAGCTGCTCGTCAAAGGTATCTCGATCACGTGCGACATCTCGACAGTTCGGAAGTTGTTCGTGGTAGACGATCGGCGCCACAGATCCAGCACGGACCCGCAGCAAGTGGTGACGAATCTGGAGATGTTCTTTTTCGACGATGAGTCCGGATGGGCACTCGTAGAGTTCACGGACACGAAGTACTCTAGCATATTCAAGCGCAAGCTCAACGCTCGCCCTCTTGAGGGGAAAGATCTCCGCGTGTTCCATGCCGGCAGAAAGGAGGTCGAGAACTTTTACCGCGCAAAGCGCAACTTCGCGCTGCGGCGGCTCCACAGCAGCTCGAAACCTTCTGAAGACTTGACTGAACAGACCGCCGACGCCCCGAAGGAGATCATGCCGTACTGCTTTGGCCGTAAGCTGAACTGGCAGGTCAGTGTGGAGCAGATGGAAGACTCGCCGAGTCGGCGTCAAGGGATCTCGCCGTCCCTCGAGCACAAACTGCGCGTGACATGCGTGAAGTTGATTCAGCGACTGATGAAGAAGCTTCACTTGGACCGTGAAGATGCGACGAGCGCAGTCATCGCGCTGAACCGGTACCTCACGTTTCACGCGATGAACGTGAGTCGAGTCGAGCACATGGCTGCGGCGATCTTACACTTGTTCTTGCGCGCGCGCGCGCGGAAGTTCTCATGGGTCGCGTTCGTGTCCGAAGTGCATGCCGCGAAGATCTCGAGCAGTAGCGCTGAGACGACGAGACAGCTTGACGACACGTCGGACGAGTTCAAAGCCGTCGAGCGGCAGCTACTGTCGGTCGAGAAGGAGATTCTGGAGGGGCTCCGGTACGACTTGTCCAGCGAAGATCCTTACGCGATGTTGGAGTCGCTGGTTAGCGCATTGGCGAGGCGTGCACACGAGGCAGATGAAGATGACACAACGCGACAGCAGCAGTTGCAACCACCAGCGGAAGTGCTGAAAGAAGCGAGGCAGTTGGTCTCCGATGCGCTGCGCCTTCCGATTTGGGTTCAGACGCCCGTGGCATGCATTGTACTCAGCATCTTGTACGTGAGTGCAGCGGTGACGCACGTCTTGAAGGAAAGCGCAAGCACATCAAGCAAGGAACAACCATCGACAGCAACAGCAGCAGCGATCCCTGCGTACTTGCCGCTCTTGGATGCGAGACGAAACGAACTCGAGACCCTGATGCTGCTCGAGTGCGCTTTGTCCCTGTGCGATAACTTGAAAGAGCGATGGATTCGTCTGGAGAAGATTGCGAAAGCGACTCGCAAAGCCAACCAGTCGGATGATTTCTTTGACACCGAGCAGTTCGCAGTCGTCCATGAGAAGCCTGTGGAGATCTCGCAGAGGATATCGGATCTACTGAAAGTGTGGATCCACATCCCGGCGTCAGGGTCGAGTTCGAGAGTGCCGTCGCCATCCCCAGAAAGGGATCTCATTGGCCGAAAGAGTGAAGAGTTCATCACGCTGTCGATGATTGCCAAGTCGACCTTCTCGAAGCGCACCGATGCAGTCGACAGAAGAGATGCATCGAGTGACACTGTGGCTACGGAGAACGACGACACTGAGATTGTGGCTGCAGCGAAGGTTGTTCCGAGGCAGGTCGCGAAAGGTCCAGGTGGAGGGAGCACGACGATCCTGTCGAGTGCAGACCGCCTCCAGACAACCGGGATCAGGGATGTCGAGCTCATTCGCAAGCGAGTGCTACTGGGAACGGTTACGGAGGACCTTCCTTTCGATGTGGCTGGGAAGAAAGTGCTCCTTCAGCCATGGCCGAATCGCGACCACGCACCTGCGTTCTCGAAAGACGGGAGCATTTCCAAGTCGTGTGTTCGCGAACTGTCTGCTGCGATCTCACTGAACAACACGTACCCGAGCGGGTTCTTGAAGCTTTACGGCATTGTGTTCCCAGAGGAGAAGAAGTCCCTGCCGAGTTCGAAGCTCCCAGGCGCATCGAACGAGAGCAAGGGGAATGATGGCGACGGACTGGATGCAGACATGCTTGAGTTCACGGACACGACGGGTTCCTCGATACCTTCCTCACTGAATCGTCTCGACAGTTCGATGCACTACCTTGCTTTTGAGCAGCCTCTGCACATGTACGCGGGCATCTTCGAAGCGAAAGTGCGGGTTCCGATGCCTCTTAAGAAGAAGGCGATCTTCGACATGCTCCAGAGCCTGTCGGCTTGCCACGAGCACAGCTACGTGCACCGGTTCGTGTCACCAACGCACTGTACGTAGTCTGATTGGTGTGTGTGTATGAATGCTGTGGTGTGTGTGTGTGATGCGGTAGAGATAATGAGACGCTCGACCTGTGATGAACACTAACTAACCACTCGCGTTCCGCTGCTAGTGTTCCTCTTCAAGCACAGCGCGAAGCTGGGAGGGTTCCACGCGATCCGGAAGGCGACATCCAGCAAAGCTAGAGACAGCAGCGACCCTGTTTTCGAGATGAACGAGTACGAGCGGAAGGAGCTCTGCGCAGGCTCGTGGGTCACCATGTCGGCTCCAGAGATCCTGCTGGGCGACTGCAACTTCTCGTGGCGCTGCGACATCTGGTCGGCTGGATGCGTGGTGCTCGCAATCCTGCTGAACAACGTGGCGCTGTTGCAGGGCGCCGACTCGAAGATGCAGATCGACAAGATCTTCCGGATGTGCGGCACGCCGAGCATCGAGTATGAGAAGGCGATGAAGCTGCCGCTTTACAAGCAATTTCGTCCGAAGGGCGAGTACAGGATGCGACTTCGCAAGACGCTGACCGAAAACTGTGCAGAGAAGAAGGTAGAGCTCCCTGAAGAGGCGCTCGTCCTCTTGGAGGGGATGTTGCAACTGAATCCAGCGAACCGCAAGCGCGCGAAGGAGCTGCTGGAGCTGGACTTTTTCAGCGATGTTGCGGGTTCGCCCAGCACTGCGTTCGACTTCACTACGCTCCCGGACACGTACCCGACTCAGCAGAAGCGGATGCTCGCGCATCTCAAGTCCGGCAAACACAAGAGGCGACGGCCGCCGAGCGAGACCTCGGCGTCGGTGTCAAGCTCGCATCGGTCTTCACGCAACCATCACCACCACCACCGAAAGTCGGATAGCGATTCGCGAAGCGACAGCCGATCGAGAGCGAGTGCGTCGAACACACGCACGACGGACGTCGAGATGGGAGACGACGTCCCGCTGCCCGAGTTCTTCAGCCTCTCGGCGGATCTGAGCTTGAATAGCAGTAGCAACAGCTCGCTCTCGCCGGCGCGGTCACTGTCGAGCCGTCCGGAGAAGCGCGCGAAGCTTGGGTGGGGCATGGGACTCCATTCCGACAGCGCAAACTAAACCAGGAGGCCGGAGGATGATATCGCGCGAGTACCAGCCACCTTTTGCCCGGCAGCAGAGTTTTGCGCTCCAGCACCCGAGCAATCCACGTGCACTCCGTGTCGCCACCGCTCCTCCCAGTTTGATGACACACATAGAGAAACGTAGACGCCTGCTTGCTTGCCGCACGGCTGGTTCGTCTATCATTCATTCAAAAGAGTGTACTTGTGCATGCATAGGGAGATTGGTCGGTCACCCGAAGATGTTGTTGAGCCCCGACTCCGCCGCGCCTTCGAACGAGTTCTGGCGCGCGCGCACCCGCTCCTGGCCCTTGCGGTGGCGCCGGTACCAGCTCGTCTCCGCCGCGTACACAACCTCCTTGTGCTGTGCGTGGTTGATATCGGCGGCGCGCGCCTCGATCTCCTGCACGATTGCAGCCATCTGCTCGCGCGTCTTCACCGCCGCGAGCTCGTCGCGCAGGTCCGTGTGGACTCGCAGGTCCTGGAAGAGGATCTTGAAGAGGTGCGCGCGCACGATCTTCTCGCTCGCCGGCGGGAACTCCTCCGCGAGCTCCAGGTACTGCTTCGCGAGCTCCACGAACGACGTCGTCTCTCCTGGGACGTTGTTCGTCTCGGCGAAGAGTGCCGGGTTCTCCAGGATGCCCTCGGAGCTCATCACGCCGTCGGCGTTCGTGGCGTCGAGGCACCGTTGGATATCGTCGGGCACTTCAATACCGCCGTTCGCAATGACCGGGATCGCGAGTCGCGCCTTGATGCGGCGCACGATGTCCCAGTCCACCTCGCGCACGGCGGTCTTGTTCATCTCCTTGGTGCGGCCGTGCACGACAAGCAGGTCGCAGCCTGCGGCCTGCAGCATGTCGCAGAACTCGAGCGTCTCCTGGTCGTCCGGGAAGACGCGGATCTTGACGGTCACGGGGATCGACAGGTTGGCGCTCAGCGTCTCGACGATCTCGCGCACCACGTTCTTCTCCTTCATCAGGAACGACCCGTAGCGGCCCTTGCGTGCGATGCCCTGGCCACCCATTCGTAGTTCGGTCAGCGTCGTTTGTTACCATCGTCAGAGCACCCAATAGCGAGTAGTGAGTAGTAGGTACAGTACCTGCGGGCAGCCGAGGTTCAGGTCGACCGCGTCGCAGTGTCCTTCCACGAGCTTGGCTGCCGCCAGCATCGTCTGCGGGTCGTTGCCGCAGAACTGTCGCCACAAGCAGCACAGCATCAGCTCTCGCAGTAGCTCTCGGTGACTCTCGGCGTTTACTGGACATGTGCACACCGCACCTGTACGATGAGCGGGCGATCGTGCACGTGCTGCTCGAACATCTTCTCGCGGTACGCGGCGCTCTCAGCGAACAGGCGGCTGTGAAACATGGGCGTGTAGCAGAGCTGCGCGCCGTGGCGGCGGCAGAGCATGCGGAACGCCAGCTCCGACTGGTCCACCTGCGCTTGCAAGGCGTCACGGTCAGCGGCATACCCACTGCAAGGTAGCTGCGCGAGCTGTGCAGCACACGCACGCGCTTTATACCATGGGCGCAACGATGCGCTTCGGGGAGCCGATGGCGCTGAAGAACTCGTAGCCGCGCAGCTTCATGCTCATCGTCAGCAACGTCGGTGATGCAGAGAAGCTGATACTGAAGTATCTGTCAAGCTTGGTACTTTGGTTGCTGGCCACTCGAAGCCTGGGTCGAAAAGTGAATAGTGAAAAAAACAAAGGCATCGCGCCCTTCTTTTTGTCACTAGGCTCCGCTCAGCGCTTCGAAATCCGAGCCAAGCACAACATCAAGGATCAACTGCAAGAACTCGCCTCTTGCAGTAGCTCACGACGCTAACGGCGCGGTGCGTGGCAGCGCGCATTCAATGGCCGACGGCTCGCGACCGAGTGGCTAGAGAGAGAGAGAAGCTGACTGCGCCCACGCGCTCCGCTGCGCGCTGCTCGCTCGAATGGTGTGCGCAGGTCCCGGGAACCGCTTCGTCTGGCTGCTGGAGGCCGCGGCGCGCGAGATGCAGGCGCTCGACGGCGATGCGCTCTGGCGCGATGAGCTAGCGCGCGCTAAGCACTGGCTGGCGGCGCGTGCAGCTCGGCGCGAAAAGCGGCAGCGCGCGACGCTCGCGCGTGTGAACGCGCACGTGCACTTTGCGCACGCGCAGCAGCACGAGCGCGCGCAGGAGGCGGACTCCGACGAGGGCGACGTCGGGCAGGACGGCGGCATTGATCTCCCGCTCGACTTCCTGGGTCCGGTGGACGCGGAGGACGTCCGGTCGCTGCTGGAGGCCGAGGCGGCGCGCGCCGCTGCGGCGGTGACCGAGACGCCGGTGATAGACCTGCAGCAGGAGAAAGCGCAGCAAGAGCACCTGGTCGAGCGAGAGGAAGAAAAGCCGCTTGAGATGCCATCGCACTTGCTCACGAAAAACTCGCCGCCGAAGCTGTACGCGTCGATCGCCAAGAGCGCGCATCTGCAGCCCAAGTTCGTCGTGCCGTCCGTGCGGCTGCCTGCACAGGCGACCAAGAAAGTGCCGGTGACGGCGCTCGTGAGCGTCGCGCTCGAGGAGGATGCGGGCGTCGCAGAACTCATGAACGAGCTCGAGCTCGACCTCAGCGACGTCGACCACCACCTGCCTTCGGCCGCGCACGCGAGCAGCAAGCACGACAATGACGAGGAGCAGAAGAGTGAGGAATTCGTGGGAGCGCCAGCTGGTGGTGCCTCCTCCCAGCGAGCGTCTGCAATGGATGACCTGGCACGCTCGGTGTTTCGCACAACAAGCGTGCTGGCCAAGAAGGGCCGCAATGTCATCCGCGATGGCTCGGACGAAAGCGACGACGGCGCGAAGCCGACGGCCGCGCCGTCGGGCGTGTCTGTGGATCCGGACGCGGTCGCAGACGAGATGCGCGGCTGGGTGACGGGCTACCGGGATCCGGAGGTGCTTCGTCGCAAAGAGGCGATGGCACGACGCGCTCGCCGCCCGACAGCACGCTTCGGTGTTAGCTCCGCGGAAGAGCAGCGATCGATCAACAGGGCGGCCAAGTTCTACGCTGGCGAAGACGGCAACGCGAGTAGTGAGAGCGAGTCGGAGGACAGCTCAGGGAGCGATTTCTCGCCCGTTGAAGCTGCAGAGGAGCGAGATGATCCAGCGAGCGAGGTCGAGCTGCTCAGCGACGACTATCTCGAGGAGGAGCAAGCGGGTGTGTCGCATGCAAAGAAGCCCCAGCGGCGCCGACTGCGTAACAAGCACAAGGACAGCAAAGCAGCGAAGCCGAGGCCAACGAAAGCAAAGACTGCAAGCAAAATCGTCGCTGGAACTGGTAGCACCAGTGGTGAGGCAAGAACTTCGCCTCTAAAGGCGAATTATACGACGGCCGGCGCAGCGAGTCAACGAAGCAGCAATGGTAGCAGCGAACGAAC
This sequence comes from Globisporangium orthogonon, assembly GCA_023334005.1. Taxonomy (NCBI): domain Eukaryota; phylum Oomycota; class Peronosporomycetes; order Pythiales; family Pythiaceae; genus Globisporangium; species Globisporangium orthogonon. The sequence continues at coordinate 10,785 of JAASFW010000044.1, forward strand.
AGAAAAGTCTCGTCCAGGTGCGGAGCCGAGCGTTCGCCACCACCCGAACAGCCCAGAGAGCGACCAAGCGCACGAGACGATCGACCTTCTCTCGAGCGACGAAGGCACAGCATCGACGACGCCGAAAAAGACAGACGCGAACAGTAGCAAGAGTGCTGCTGACAGCTCGCGTCCTGGGCTCTCGAGTCTGCCGTCGCTGACCAAACCCGCCGCTCAGAAGCAGGAATCTCCAGGTGTAATTAACGAGTCACAGCGTACGCTTCAGTCGACGACAGTGGTCGAGAAAGAGCCGAAAGTGGTGCATTTGAAGGACGGCGCGAAACCATCACTGCGCGAGAAGCTCAACTCTGCAGATACCTCGAGAGCGAACCAGGTGGTGCAGATACAACCAGCGGCTGACGTTGCCAACTTGGACCTTGCAACACAAACGACGCGTTTGGATGGAGTTCCAAAGACGAGCGTAGCTGTAGATTCGCTTCCTTCTGCTGAAAGTGAGTCGTCTGCGAAAGAAGGCGGTCCAGACAAGAGTGGTGATTCGAGTCGACAAAGAAGCGAAGCAGATGGGAAAGCAGCAAGCGTACGTGAGCCAGGAGCTTTGACGGAGGCGTCGCTAAAGGAGCACGCAGCACGCGAGAGCTCGAACGCGACAAAGCCGGCGTTGCGCGGTGCGTCTGCGGAAACGTACGATGATGTATCCGAAGCAGACACGCTCGACTTCAACGACATCGAGGAGATGAGTGACGAGCCCATTTACGAGTTCAAAAGTACAAGCACTCGGCAAGAGGACCTCGGGTTCAGCGACGACGATCATGACGACGACGGCGACGACGCTGATGGCCCAGCAGTCGTTGCGCCGAACGATGACGAGTACGAACAGTTCTTCGCCGACACCCCACTTCGCAAACAAAAGCTGAAGGAGCAGCAGGAGCGAAAGGCGGCAGAGACGAAAGGTGCGGAGCTCGACAAACATAAGAAGGTGCCGGCGAATGAGACGAAGACACCGACAGCGACGTTGCCAGGGAGCACCGCGAAGAACAACAACGGGACAACTCCAGCTTCTACTCCTGCTGCTGCAATCGTCGCCCCGGTGGTTCCGGAGAAAACAGGATCGAATGGGCTGCGAAAAAGGACGAAACCCGGCACGATTGCGACGACGACTGTGATGAAGGAGAAGTACCAGCTGTCAAGGCGGTCAATGAAGGTGATTGTCGAGGAGAATCCGGGAAAGGGGAAGCGGAGCGTGGCTGGCGTATACGGGAATAACGCGAATGCCATGATCGGTGTGAAGAAGAGTCGATTCAGCGAACCGCTAGTGCAAGGACCGCACGTCTCGACAGAGTTTACCGCCGACTTCCTGTCGTCCATATCGGATCCAAGTCTCGACCGCGGCTACCAGCGCAACAAGGCTGAGATGAAGCCGAAGAACAGCGAAGAAGAGGGGAGATATTTATTATACGGGAACAAGAAGCCGAATGGAGAGAAAGCTGGTCAGGACAAGGACAGTGATGATGAGCCTTTGTCAGCGTCTGTTCGAGACACGAAAGTGGCCGACGCTTTACCGAAGCAGGCTGTTTCGTCCAAGGGATGGTTCTTCTCGTCCGCGGTGGCGTCGAACGAGAATGTGGACTCGAATCCGGTGGCGAAAGCGCCAGAGTTCCCACGCGACCGACAAATAGACATCTACGATGCACTCCACATCGAAGGTCGAGCGGAGAACGGCCTGACGTTGCGTGACCTCCGAGATGGCGAGTTCAAGCGACCGAGCGCGTTCAAGAAGGTGCAGGAAGAGAGGGAGAAGCGCGGCATCTCGTTCATCCCGCGAGAGACGTACCTAGAGAATCTGCCGATTCCCAAGAAGAAGATGCTCCCAGGTCAGCATCAGCAGACATCAGCGAAGACCTCGCCAGCAAAACCTTCTTCTGAGAGCCGAGGCAGCAGCGACAACTCGAAGCGGTCGTCCACAGGAAAGCCATCTCACACAGACAAACCGAGCCATTACGGTCCATCATCATCCTCTGGCGTCGAGGCTTTGTCCTCCAAGAACAAGTCGGTGTACTCGAGCAACGACAAGTCGTATAATGGATCAAAGGGGAAGAGGGGAAAGTACGACAAGTTCAATGCGAGAAGATCGTACTCGCCACCTTCACGCAGAAGATCGGACGACGTCGACAGCCATCGGTTCTCGAGCGGAGGTCGGGGGAAGGGCAGCCAGCGACGCTATGGCCGATCTCGATCTCCAAGTCCGCGACCGAAAGACCGGTACAGTTCAAACTCCGACGCGTCTCGAAAACGCCACCGCTCCACATCACGATCTCGGTCTCGCGAGCGAGATGATCGCGGCGGCTGGTCACGCAAGGGCGACGACCGCGATCGTTCTCGCAGCTCGAAGGACAAACGAGATGATCGGGACAGCCGCAGAGACACATCTCTTACGATCACTACCGATCGCGGTCCGTCGGAGAATAGCAGAAAGCACGCACGAAGCATCGAGAGCGCTGACGGCAAGAGCTGGACTCCGCAGATCGACGATCGTTCCGATCCGCCGAAGAGAGCGAAGCCGTTGGATCCGAGGACTTGTGTGTCGGCGGACTCGCCACCGCCTCCAGGCGCGCTCTTCGAGGAAGGCTTCGAGAGCGACATGTTCATTTCGGACTCAGACAATGAGAACGAGAACGCTGAGAAGGCAGCGACAGATATTCGGTTTGACCTAGAGAACGTGCAAGTGGATGCCCGCCTCTTGAAGCGGCGGGTGTACGTGACCGGCATGACCGCCATGATGAGCGAAGACGAGCTCGAAGAGCTGTTCGCCCCGTTTGGCGTTGAGGTACGCATCCGATGTTGTCGCTCCGATGTATGAAAGTGTGTAGTCGTCGCTGACAAACTGGATGTTTGCGAATGAAGACGGATCGAGAGACTGGCTTCCCGGCGATCGATGTGTTTCTCTGTCAGCGCTCGCACCGGCCGCGTGGCGACGCGTGCGTGACCTTTTCGAGAGAGGAAGGGGCGCTCAGTGCAGTCGAAGAGCTCAATGGTGTGTTGCTGGGACGCGTGGCCCTTGTTCATCTTTTCTACATATTGTGTTTTGACGGTCGATCGACGACTAACACTCGCCTTCGTACGTCCTAACAGCAAAGATCGTGAAGAACTGCAAGATTGATGTGCGGGTGATGACGTTGCCACTCCAGCGCCTGCTAAACGCGCAGTTCCACATGCCGCGCGAGTCGTGGAAGTGCGCTGCGTCCGCCTGCCGTGCGGACGTCAGCATCTGGAACAACAAGTGTGATAAGTGCTACCGGAGGCGCATCTTCGGACCGAGTCGCGTTCAAGTCGCCGACACCGACTGGCTCTGCTCTATGTACGTCTAACTCTCTTGGTTATGCTGTGTACGAGATACTCATTGTTGTTTTCTGGAGCAGCTGCTTCACGGCGAATGCAGATCGCGGTGTGGCTTGCACTACGTGCAACGCTTCGCTGCCTCCGACGGACCGCGCGCAGTTTTACAGCAAGTGAAGCGACGAAGCCGATGTTTCACTATCATGGATGGATTTTCGGCAACGAAATGCGCAAGGATGCCATGAAGGTCGTCCGCCTGCTATCCTGTGAGTGCTGGCAATGGATGTGAGGAAGAGAAAGAGGCAACGTGGGAGCGAGGACGCGTGTCGGGAGAGTGCTCCTTTCGTGATCGTGTGTACATGCGTGTGTATGTGTGGGTGTCCGTCCGTACGTTTTCCAGTCAGCGCGTAATGGCATTCTACAGTAGACTTCAGAAAGCGTACACCTGGTCTTCGCTGAAGCCCAGCTCTCGCAGATGCAGCGTCATCGCGTCTTCGTACGTGGGCGGACCACACAAGAACACCGCGACGGACGGCGACGCGGCCGGGAGGAGCTGCGCCAAGAGCTCTTTGTCCAGGCGGCCGATGCGGTAGGAGCTGAGCGCGCTCTTGTCGCTCGCGCTCTCGGTCGTCAAGAAGTGGTGAATCTGCACGCGACTCGCGTAAATGCTCGTGAGCGGCTCGAGCTGGTCGAGCGCGATGATGTGCTCGAGCGAGGCGTTGCTGTAGAGAAGCGTGATGCGTGACGTGTCGGTGGTTGACTCGAACACCGCGCGGAAGAGCTGGAGCATTGGCGTGATCCCGCTTCCCCCGGCGAGCATCACCAGGTGCGAGGCACTCTGGCTGTGCTTCCCGCGCGTGACCATGCCTGCAGAAGGGTACCCGATGGTGCCGTGCGGTCCGCGCATCTCGACAGTCGCGCCGACCTCGAGCGAGGCCAGGTAGCTGCTCATGACGCCATCCGGATACACCTTAATGAGCAAGTCGAACGACCCCGCCTGCGAGAACTTGGACGATGGCGTGTACGCGCGCTCGATCACTCGGCCGTTGATCGTCGCGCGGACTTTGAGGTGCTGCCCTGGGATCTCCAGCCCCTGACACAGTCAGGACAGGCAAGTGGAGAAAGCGAGTTCAGTCTTCGCTGTTTTCGCCTTCGATCGGAGACATCTAACCTGCCGTACCAGCTTCTTCTTCGGCGGCAGCTCGAACGTGAACTTGGTCGTCATCTTGCTCACCGTCTGCTTGGCGAGCAGCTTGAACTCGCGCCACTCGTTCACGTCGAGCGCAAGCTTGGACGCCGCATCACTACCGACCCCTCCCACCGAGTCCGGGTCCAACTCCCCCACGTAGCATTTCTGCAGGCAAGTGGTTCCCGCATGAGCCTTCCGAGCGCTATCTGCCATCCATTCGCCTCCGAGAAGCTCTCCGAGAATCACCACCCTCACTCACCTCAAGCATCCCGTGGCCGTTCACCCACGGATGGTACTCCTTGAACAAGTCGGTGCAGTCGGCTCCCGCCGACATCATGAGGTATGCGACGCCGCCCGGGTGGAAGCGCATGTACGGCGTGAAGTTGTACACCTGCTCGGGTCAGTTTCGGGTTCCTTCTCGCTCCTTTGCTCGGACGCGCATGCATGCAGTCCGTATACACGCCGCGCACCTTGCCGTCGAGCACGGACCAGCAGTCGTCCTCGCTGTTGTGTGCGTTGACTTCGGCCATAGGGATCTTGCGCCTCGGCGGCGCGCCGCGCAGTCCCGAGAGGTCCTGGCCAGACTGGCACAGCCGCATCCAGTGCTGCTCGATACAAACATACCGGGCAGTGAGTGTATACTGTATACTAGCAAGAAGCGTATGCTGCGCTGCGCGCACCAGCTGGCTGTAGCCTGGGGGCAGCGTCACCTTGCGGCGCGACTGCGTGCTCGTGACGTCGCCGCCCATGTCGCCGTCGTCGTCCGTGATGTGCGTCGTCGGGATTATGGACGACGAAGTGGTGCAGCCCATACTGAAAGCAAGTCAAACCCTCGAAATGGAGAGCAAGAGCGAGAACCCCCTCGCTTTTCTCACTATTGCAATTCAACGCAGTGCAACGACGACGGCGATCATGGACGAACTACGATCTCACTCTCACATCACACGCACACGCCCTTGCTGCTGCTGCTGCTGCGCTTTCCTGCGAAGAACGACTTGCCCTGCGTCGCGCTGCCGATAAATTGGTGACCCCTCCCGCCGATCTGGCACCCGCAGGCAGGACACGAACTCGTCTCGAACGGGGTCCCGCACTCCGTGACCAGATACGGGTGGCGCTGAGCGCAGAGGAACCACGTGCCCTTACCCCGCATCGTTCGGTAGATCATCGCCTTCTCCGCGTCCGATAGTCCCGAGTTCGGACTCACTGGCGGCGTGCGCGGGCTGCTCACATGCAGAGTTCCGGTAGCGGCTGCACTTTGCTGCTCGAGCACACCAGCATGGACAATGAGTGTCCGAAAGCACTGTCAGCTTGAGTCTAAAGCCTGCTCGCTCGACCGCGTGTCCGCACCTTGCTCGCTGAAGAGCGAAAGATATTGCGGACCCACGCGAGGGGCGCCGGCCATGTCTTCTTCTTCGGTGCCTCGCTTGGCATACTGCTAGTGCTTTTGTTTCCGGCAACGTTGCTTGCGGAGTGCGCCGGATGTGATGTGATGCGCCTTGGATGGCCAACGCATGCGACCTTGCGTAGTGAATGGAGGCAACGCGCAGAGCGTTCTCCGGATCGCTCGCATCGTGTGTCGACGGCAAGTCCATCAATCGTATCAAAAAAGACAACTTCAACTTGGATCCTTGGATGTCGCCCACCACCTGCACCTTGTCACTGATCTTGCTCGCGAACGCCGAGTAGTGCGTCCAGTCGTTCTGGCCGAACGGGTTCTCAATCGACACGATCGGGAACTTGCGTGCGAGGTCGATATAGAGCGGCACGAGCTCGTTGCGCTGCGAGTCCATGAACACCAGATCCGCGAACAAATCTGGACAAAGCGGCGAGTTCGGCTCTGAAGTCAGGCGAGCCGACTGCGCTCAGAGCAGGATGAGCCGAGAGGTGATCCTAGAATCGTGTCTGCACGACAGTCCGAACAGGAAGTGGGAAGCACATGGGAGTGCAGCAGGCGGCTGCCTGCCGCTTCCACGCTGTAGCCTGTTTGCATTAGCAGCTTGGGTCCTGAAAAGACGTCGAAAATCAGGAATCGCCACAGTTCGAGCCGCCGCGCCGCGCCGCACCACGAGCAAGCCAGACGTCCTTCGGAGCTTCCTCGTCCACAACCAAGATCACTTGCGAGCAAATGAGGTTCGTCACACAATGACGTATTCTCGAGGCGAATGCCACTTCGGACTCATGCTCGTGCCTTCTCTTTGACACGCGCGGCTTGCGAACTCAGCGACACATTCGGAGGCAATGCATTCCTAGTGCTCCCTCAGGAAGCAGAGCGCCTCGTGGAGTCGCTTAGCGAGCAGCCGATCGATCTCATCGGCACCTCGAAGGACTGGATCGCACACCATCACACGATGGAGAAGCTCAATCTCCAGGCGCACCAGTCCGCACAAAAGAAGCAGGACAACTTCGTCGTCGAGGCGCTGCTCACGTACCAGAAGCTGCCGACGCTAGTCGTGAACCTTCTGGCGCTCGAGCTCTGGAAAGCGAACGTGCTGCCGTTGCTCAAGTGCCAGGCTCAAGATGCGGCTTCGCTGCGACTCTACTTCATCGTGCGTTTTGATGATTGCTCGGCTTTGTGGGTGCGCTCTTTGGTCGCTGACTTCACGTCTATTGACGCCGACACACGAACTACTTGGGCTCGTGCTTCTCAGGTCTACCACGAGGCGACGCTCACGAACTTGCTGGAGGTGGCGTTCTACCACGAGCACGTGATCGAGAGCCTCGACGACGACCTCACGATCGAGCTCGTCGACTACTGCGTGCGCAAAATCACGTGGCTCATCGGTCTGCCGCGCGACGCGATTGCTGCGAACACGACGTTCCACAAGTCTGGCTACGAGATCGTGCAGATGATGAACTCACACTGCGCCAAGCGCGAGCTCGCGCGCCAGCAGCTGGAGATCGAGTTCCGCATTGCCGTGCAGTGCGTCACGATGCTTCGGTACATCGCGGAGCGGCTGCACTTGCTCCCTCTGAGCATCGTCTCGCGGTTACTGGATAAGCACGACGTGCTGCTCTCGCTTGCGGCGCTGATCGAGAACCCACCATGGACGCACAAGGCGCTAGTGTCGGTGACGAAGACAACAGCGGGTGAAGGAGATCGTGACAGCTCGAGTAGCAGCGAGAGCAAAGAGGTGAAGTGGAAGAAGTTCGTGAACCAGAAGTGGGTCTTCGTCGAGCCGAGCGATCTGCTCGTGCTTACATCCACGGAGGCGCAGGTGTGGATCGCGATCTACTACCTGCTTTGCACCAAGTCTGCGCGTGAGCACTACGAGATCACGCAGTTCCGCAAGGACCAGCTCCTCCGCATCCGCAAGTACCTCAACGACCTGCTGCTCGACCAGCTGCCGTTGCTCGCGGACATCCAGCGATACCTTGACGAGCTCTCGATCATGCAGGTGGGAGGGACTGGGGGCGGAGTCGCTGGCAACAAGGGCAGTCTCGTCATGGAAGCAGTGCCGTACCTGCGTCTCGCGATCACGCGCAAGTTCGGCAGCAAGTACGCGAGCGTCGCGGCACATTTCGACGCACTCAGTGCTGAGATGAACCGTGCAGAGGATCTTCGCGAGCTAGGCGAGGTGTACCAGATGGAGGGCATCGACGAGCTCCTGGACGGAGAAGACAAAGGCCACGTGGATGCTGGAAGCGATCTTCACGGCGAGACTTTAGACGCGAAGCAGTCAGACAACGATGGTAACGCACCCGAGACTGCTCGCACACCGCTCAGGGTGAAGCTGGTGTTCCACAACCGCAAGCAAGCGCTTGAAACGTCCACCAAGAAGAAAGCGCTCATCGTCGAGATCGGCAGCAGCGAGGATCTGAACAACAGCGAGCAGCCAGTAGACGACGTGGTGGAGATCGAGTGCATGGTGGACGCCACCTCTCGCAAAGAGATGGAGACTAAGACGCACCGGTACTCTCGATACACGCTCCGAACGACCGGAAGCAGCCCCAAGAGCGACGCGAGCATCGCTTGCCACGCGGCGGCCGAAGCGCAGATCTGGTTCGCCAAGTCCGACAACGAAAACGGCGACGCCGATGCATCATCTCAGTGGCCACCTCCAGGACTGACGCTCACGTGCGCTGATCTGCAGCTTCCAACGCCACTTGCAAACGGCAAGCGCGAGAAGCTCTGGAAGCAGATCGGGAGTCTGCAGGAGGCGAGTCTCGTGGTTGTGCAGTGTCAGTTTGTGTCGGGCGAGGCGAACAACCAAGAGGACGGCAGCGACGCGATCGGGTATCGTCTCGGCGCGCTCTTCCTGTCCGTCCCTTGCTGAAGTCGCTCGATCCTGTCGCACGCAGCAAGGGAATCACACAAGGGAGCCGATCGTCGAACGAACGTACAGGATTCCTTCCCAGCAACACACCAGCGTTTGATTCTTTCGGGTATGCGTGAGTGAGCGAGCGAGCGGCTGGGCGAACGCGGGTTCTGCCCCTCCTCCTTCTCTTCCTCTTCTTTGCTCTCGCAACAACCTCTCGAGTCCTAGAAACAGCAGGAATGGCTTCCCAGCCCCCTCGCCCCACTTCCTCCTTACATTCCCCATCACGCTGCCATTGTGTTACTTGGTGTCAAATGTTGCGCGGGTCAATTTTGCGGGGTGGTGCCGTCGAAATCGGCCGGTAGGATACCGTCGCTAACCGCGCGCGCGACGATAGCCTTGAACAAGCCTGCCGCGTTCGGGATGTCGAGCGCCACGTCGCTCAGTACGAGCTTAAAGCGCTCAAAGCCCTTGCGCAGCTGGTCGGGCGACACGATCTCCTGCGCCACGAGGAACGCCAGCAGTGACGACATCGCGAGCGACGTCGCTTCACCACCCTCTTCGAGCGCGTTGGTGATGCCGCGCTTCACGACCTCGTGGTGGAAGTGCGGCACGTTAAGTTCGCGCACGCAGCGCGCCGCCTCTTCCAGGTCGGACGAGAGCAGGTACTCCTTTGTGAGCTGGTCGATCGCGACCTTGAGCTCCTCGACGGGTCGGCCGTCGCCCGGTCCCCATGCCTTCTCCATGCGCGCTGTGCCGTGGTTGATGCTGAGCTTCTTGATCGCCTCCGCGGCGATGTCAGGCGCGTACCGGTGGATGAACGGGTCTTCCAGGAAGCTCGGCGGCACGATCTCGTCCACGACGCCACGTGCAAGGAAGATCGCGATCATGGAGCGCGCGCTGTTGTAGCGGAGGTGAGTCGCTCTGTGTGAACCACATTCGACGCATTATACAGTTGCGCGTACTTTGGGATGTCGATCTGGAGATCGTCCGCCAGGAGCAACAGGCGGCGGAAGCCCATGGAGATCTGCGACGGCGTGAGGCCGTTGAGATAGAGCTCCGAGAGCAGGCGCGACACGAGCTCGCGCTCCTTGTCGTTCTTGTCCATAGAGATCGTGATCGCGCGCTTGACGAGCTCATAGTTGAAGTCCTCCGCGTTGAGCTCCTTGAGCGAGCTGCAGCATGACGGCGCAAGAGAGAAAGAGTCGGCATGTGGCAGCGCCGATCGGCGTCTCCTCGCTTTCTACCCACACGCACCTCTTGACCTCGTCCGAATCGGCGCTGATGAGGTACTCGTCGACGATCTCGATGATGCGTTTCTTGACGTCAGGTGGCGGGTTGACCGCGAGCTCCTTGGCGGCGAGCGCGTCGGGCGCGAGGTTGACGGGCGGCGCCTTCTTCTCGGGCGAGCGCGACGTGGACACGAGGATGACGTTGTCCTCGGCCTCGCTGTCGTAGTTGGGGTCGTGGTCGTCCACGGCGGCCACGGGCGTGAGCACCTCCTCGGGCTTGCCCCACACGCCTTTCTGTCCGCCGCCCATGCGCTTGCCCATGTCGCGCGACTTGCTGCGCTCCTTGCGCGGCGCGAGCGGCTTTTCGCTCGCGGCGCCGGCCGCCGCGCTGTTGCCGTTGGCGCTGGCGGTGGCGATTTCGGCGATGTTGGTGATTTCTGGGCGCAGAGGGAGCGGGCTGAGCGCGGGCGCGGAGGAGGGGAGGGAGGGCTAGGGGGCGCCGCGCGAGAGCAACAGGAACGCACCGCTCGACATGGGGGAGAAGATCGCGCCGGAGCTCTTGGGGTGACAACGACGGCTTGGGAGACTGGCAGCTTTTATGATACTGCGGCCAACTGTGCGATTGCGCCGTGTTTTGCAACCGGAGCAGCGGAGGGGGCTCCAATTGAGCACACGCCGGTAGTGGCTCGTATTAGAAATGAATTGCCGCGCGCGATTCAGCGCGCTGGACACAGAAAGGCCACGGCCGGCTGACGTAGCCTCGCAGCAGCGCACCAAGCGAGCCGGAACGACGCCAGGGAAGCGAAGCGGAGCGTGCTGCTAGTGCCACTGCTGCTGCTGCTGGTGTTACTACTGCTACTACTGCGACTGCTGCGACTGCGACTGCTACTACTACTACACGCAGCGGCCGCTTCTTCAGGAGCAGCACGGGTCCGCGGACGCCGGCACCTTGGACGTGTCCGGCGTGAACACCAGGTACCCGAGCGTGAGGCCCAGCACGATGCTCGCGAGAAGCACGGCGTTGTACGTCATGACCGCCAGCATCAGCAGGTACGCGATGAAGATACGCAGCCCGTGCAGCACGCTGTCGCCCCAGTGCGTCCAGTCGCTGACCTTCGCTGGCGGCGGCGGCGGCAGCGACAGCACGGGGGCAACCACGGGTACTGAAGCCGCGCTGGTTGTGGAAGCTGTGTCGTTCACGCTGGGGACCTTCGCGCTGTCGCCGAGCGCCGTCGGGTCGTACAAGCGGCGCAGCTTGGCGCGCTCCTTGGCCTCTTGCAGGCGGCATCTGTTGCGGCTCGTGAGCCACTGCGCGAGGAGCGCGAGCAGGAAGACGGCGAGCGCCGCGAGCGCCGCCCGGCCCGCGCTCGAGAGCCCGAGGGGATGCGCCCAGAGCAGCACGCAGTCGTCGCCCGCGAGCTGCAGGCCGCGCGTGCCCATGGCGACGCCGCTGCCGGCGCAGAACGGCGCCATTCTTGCTGCTGGTGGCTTGCGGTCGAGAACGCCAACTGGGACAACGCGACGAGAAATGGTGGACCACATCAGTTCCGTTGGCCGGTTCTTGGCGAGCATTCGACTCTCGATTGGCAGTTTGTATGCTCGAAGGCGAATGACGGCCTCCAAAGCCACGCGAGTACCAAACAATCACTAATTGCATTGCGACACTGCAAGTCGGACTCGCCACATCCGGAGACCTCGTCTCGACGACACCCCACTGCTGCTGCTGCTGCTGCTGCTGAGACCATGGCGCCGCCGCGCTCTCTGCTGCTGCTGCTCGTCGCGCTGGCGCTCAGCTGCGCGCTCGGCTCCGCGTCGATGGACATGCCGGTGCGTGCTGCCCGCCCCGCCCCGCCCTCGCGTCTCGCGCAATTGTTGAATGGACGACTGCTGGAACGCAGGCGGACCCCGTGAGCGGCGAGATGGTCATGGGCGACGCGTTCCACTTCGACCTCCAGAACGGACAGCGCCTGCGCTTCGCGTCCAAGGACTCGCTCGCGCGCTTCCGGCGCGACCCGGTGCGTTCCCGCCGTCTCGCACACGTAACGAACGCCGTACCGCAACTCGTGCTGAGCTGACTCTTGCTGCTCTCGCCAGAAAACGGGCCTGAAAGGCGCCGAGTTGGCCGACGCCGCGACCGCCGACGAGCTTCCCGACAGACTGTGCCCTGTGTGCGGCATGGAGACGTCGGCGAAGGGCGGCCCGCAGGTCTCGGCGCTGCACGGGGAGCAGCTGATCAAGACGTGTAGCATGACGCACGCGCACCAGGTGTTCGACCAGGCGCTGCTGTACGAGGACGCCAGCAGCGCGCCGAAGGCGAGCGACGATGGCGAAGGCGAGAAGGGCGATGCGAGTAGCGACTTTTGCTCGGGACCGGGCACCACGATGCTCAACGGCTTCTCGCTCGGCCGCGCCGGCGCGCCGTGCATCTTGCTTTGGTTCCCCGGCTGGGTGCTGTCGACGCGCTGGCTATACGCGCTCGGGTGCCTTGCGGTGGCGCTCGTGGCCGTGTTTAACGAGTACCTGCTGCACCTGCGCCGCGTCCTGCGCAAGGAGAGCGCGACGCTGAAGCGCCTGCGCACCGCGACGAACGCCGGGTACGCGAGCAGCACAAGTCTGGTGGCGTCCGAGGCGACCCAGCTGCTGCGCTCGTCGTCGTACACGCCCACGTCGGCCGCTGGGTCGCTGACGCAGGCGTGCTGTCCGGCGTGGTTCCGCACGCTGTCGCCGGGGACGCAGCACGCGGTCCACTGCTTCCTGCACGGCTTTACGATCTCGATCGCGTACTTGCTGATGCTCGTGTCGATGACGTACGACTGGGCGCTGTTCGCGAGCGTGATCGCCGGGTACATTGTGGGCCACTACATCTTCGGAGAGCGCCGCGACGCGGTGGGCGAGTTCTCGCAAGCCAACTTCCCGTGATGCGACGAGGAGGAGGGGATGGAGGGGGTCTGAAAGGCCAGGAGATCGGAGAGCGAGTACTCAAGTGTGGTTGGCGTGGTTCGTGTCGGGAGCTTGGCTCAGGTGTACTAGGCGAGTGGATAGATGGAGAATTGCATGCGCGCGACGAAGCGGCGGTTTGGTGTCGATCCGTCTTCCGCTGGCTTAGCCATGTCGTTCGTCACCAGCGTGTTGTTCTGTGTCACTAAAGCTGGCTCTCCTGTCACTAATCTCGCGCTCGTTTCTACCTCCCCCCACACTCTCGCCAACTATTCTGTCTTCCATTCTGGCCAACCAACCAAACAAACGCACGCTCTTCAGGTCATTCGGTCACCTCCACCTGCACCAGCAGCAGCACCAGCAGCAGCTAGGTCGACGACTAGCACCAGCCGCGCATCTGTTAACAATGGGCCGCAAGGGAGCCCGCGGCGTTAGCGCCCTCGTGCGCGCAGAGCAGGCAGCGGAGGAGGAGATCCTCGAGACGCCGGCGCTCAGCACGTTCGCCGACGGCGGCGCCAGCGACGCCAGCGACCGCAGCGACGACGAGGAGGAGGACGAGGAGGCGGAGATCGAGCGCCGGCTCGTGGAGGAGCAGCTGCGCGAGCAGGAGCAGGCCGCCAGCGGCAGCACGGGCGTGTACAACCGCGAGGCGCTGACGGCGCTCGCGAGCGAGTGGCACGCCGCCAAGCCCCTCGCGTGGGTCGAGACGCTCGACACGTGCGCTTTCCCGCTCGAGCTCGAGAACGTGCACGACGACCTAAAGCGCGAGGTGGCGTTCTACAACCACACGCTCGCGAGCGTGCGCTTCGCGCGCGACCGCCTCAAGCGCGAGGGCGTGGCGTACAAGCGGCCGGCCGACTACTTCGCCGAGATGCTCAAGAGTGACGCGCACATGGCCAAGGTCAAGGACAAGCTCATCTACGAGCAGAAGAAGATTACGGCAGTCGAGGAGCGCAAGAAGTCGCAGGCGCACCGCAAGGTGGCCAAGGAGGTGGGTGCCGTTTTGTATCAGAGTGCTAGCGCTGTTGGCTGCTTGGGGGTGGGTGCTTGTGCTGCTCATGCTGATGCTGTTGTTGTGTTCCTGTCCGTGCGTTGGACGCGCAGATCCAAGCGGACAAGCTGAAGCAGCGCGCACAGCAGAAGAAGGAGACGCTCGACGCCGTCAAGCAGTGGAAGAAGCGGAAGAACAGCGACAAGAACGGCCTGAACGACGACAAGAGCGACGAGCAGCTCGAGTCCATCGTGGCGGCCAACAACGGCAACAAACGCAAGCGCGGCGGCGACGACGCGTCCACGGGCGGCGCGAGCAAGAAGCCGCGCGTCAACCGCGCGCGCGAGGCCAAGGACAAGAAGTTCGGCTTCGGCGGCAAGAAGCGCTTCGCCAAGCGCAACGACAAGGACTCGACGAACGACTTCTCGCAGTTCCCCGGCGGCCGCAAGGGTGGCGCGCGCAGCGGCGGCAAGCCTGCGGCGGCGGTGCGTGCTGGCGCCGGCAAGAGCAAGGCGACGCCCAAGGGCGGCAAGCGCGCCGGCAAGGACAAGCGCACAAATCAGCGCGCCAAGAGCCGCAGATAAGCGGGAGCGGACGCAGGCAGCGAGGCTCTAGCGGTGGTGAGAAGAGAGCGCGGGAGACCAGAAGCTTCGCGAGTTTCGGCGCGGCAGGCAGGCAAAACTGTGATTTGATATATAGAGTGCACACGTCCGACGCGCCATCTCTCTCGATTAGTAGGAGGCGTTCTCCGGGAGCTGCCACGCAGACTCGCCCGTGACGCTGTTCACGTAGTACGCCTGGTTCGTCTGCGGGTCGAAGACTTCTTCCCATGTGCCAGAGTTGTCAGTGTAGCCATCTCCATAGTCGACTGGCGCTGGTGCACCTCCTCCACTGCTATCGATAGTAGTGCCGTCGTAGCTGCTGTAGCTGGGATCGCCGGTGTACATCGTACTGGTGTCTGCGAAGCTGTTCATGGTGTAGGTATATGTAGGATGCACTCGAGCGTAGTCCTCTCCTGCTGCCATCGCGTACGCACTCGCTGGCTGTTCAGTGAATCCACTCCAAGCAAAGCCTTCGGTGTTGTTGTAGCCGATTCCCGGGTCGTCGTTGTAGTACTCTGCTCCAGTAGCGTAGTCAGTTGTTGGATAGCCCTCGGTGGCTCCATAGTTCCCGTTTGCGTCTCCGTAGTAGTTTGATGTATTGTCGTATGTCGCAGCATTGTACTCGTAGCCCTGCCACGCGCTTGCGTTCCCGTCTGGGGCGTTGAAGTATCCGCTGCTGTCGACGAGCGAAGCTGCTGCCAGATCAGTAAATGCAGTGACAGGAGCGTCTGCTGCTTCGGCGGTTCCAGCACCTGCGCTGTAGTAGTTGCTGTAGTCATTGTCGTTGTAGCCGTAGCCGTACTCGTAGTTGGCGAACGGTGTCGCGCTACCGTATGGGGACAGCTCGGGGGAGTACTCGGTCGCCCCGATCCCGCTAGTGTTTGCAGGAGTGTTAGCGTACCAGTAGCCAGCGTACGCCGGACCTACTGATGCTTCCTGCTCTTTCGCCTCGCCATG
The DNA here is from genome assembly GCA_023334005.1 of Globisporangium orthogonon. Taxonomy (NCBI): domain Eukaryota; phylum Oomycota; class Peronosporomycetes; order Pythiales; family Pythiaceae; genus Globisporangium; species Globisporangium orthogonon. The sequence continues at coordinate 26,282 of JAASFW010000044.1, forward strand.
AACAACATTGTCAGCAGTAACAGCAACAGGAACACTTGCAGGCGCCGGCTTCCTTCGAGCTTCCTTTGAAGCCGAGTCAGCGGCAGTCTTCCGCTCCTTCGCCTCCTGCATCTGGTGCTGCCGCGCTTTACGCTCGAGCGCCTTCTTGCGCTTCCAAGCCCAGAACCGCTCAGCTCTGCGAAGCACAAGTCCACACACACACACAAACCGTTCGAGTTAGAAAGTGACGTCAGCACAAAGATCAACGTCGAATGCGGAAGACAGAGGCGTACAGCGAATGGTTGATCCACACGACGCGTGCCGGGTCCATCGAGTACTCGACGAGGTACATCACAAACACCTGCTCTTCCTCAACTCCATCGCCGCCTCCGTTGTCAACCTTGTCGGGATCTCGGGTCCCCAAACTCTCTAGAGGCTGCGCAAGTGGAATCGTACGCTCCGTGATCTTCTCCTTGGCTGCCACATCAACCAGAAGCTCCTTGTCAACACCACGGCTGCCGTCGCTACCCTCTGTGCCGACGACGCTCTCGTTGCTATGGTGATCCCAATGCGCCAAGTGATGCCACGCCGACAGGTTCTCAAGCGCACGCTCTCGCTTCATGCTCGGATCGCTCACGATGCGCTTGATTCGGATCGTCTGGCGGTTCTTCACCCAGCCTCGCAGATCCTCGGTCGTGTCGATCTCACGCGAACCTCGAAACATCCTGCCGATCCCCGGCAGCGGGATCCCCACGCACATGTACTCGTGCACCAGCAGCCCGAACATTCGTGCGCGAATCGCGAGCTGCCGTCGTTGCAGTGCGTTCATCTCGCGCAGCTTTCTGCGAACTGCCGAGTCCGTCTGGAGAGGCTTGGCGATGCCGAGGAAGTTCCGCATCTGGTACACGAACTGCTTCTCGCGCTTGGCGTCAGCATGAAGCTGCAGCCATCGCTCTTGCTTGTCCTGCTTCAGCTTCGACACCACTTGCCTTGCGCGCAAGATGGGAGCTCGTGCGCGCCAGAACTTCTGGATCCGTAACGCACATCGTTCGCGCTTCGCTTGCACCGAGCGAAGTCGCATCTTCTCCACATCTGCGCGGTCGCGAGCCTCGATCTCCTCTGCGATCCTGCGCGCGCGTTCCACCATCGCGAGTGTCTGTAGCCGCACGCGCTTTGGCTCGCCACCACACAGTTCAGGCGGATGACTCGTTGAGACGCATCTGCCGCACACCCGCCGGTTTGTGTCGCAGTGCTCACACTGCCACTGCACCGCGTGCCGCATGGCTCGTGCGTGTACGCTCTTGGTCTCGTATGCTTTCGACAAAGACGAGGAAAGAGACGACAGGTCGAGATCGTCATCGCTCGATGTACAAGCGAAGCACGTTTCGAGCAGTTCGACGGACTTGTGCTCGGCGAGTCCTCCTCGTCGGTGCATGAAGGCGAAACACACGTCGCAGAAGAGCGCTTCGCGGTCTTTGCTGCTCTCGACCCCCTCTGAACCCGAAGTAGTCCCTGTTGTTGCCGCGAATGAGGGCGGGTTCTTCTTGAGATGTGTCCGAGATGCTGAGAGGCAGCTCAGACACTTGCGAGACGCCACTTGGAACTGACAGAGTCCGCATAGCGCGATCCGCTCCATCTCATGCTCGCTCTTCTGCTTCTTCTTCGACTCGTTCGCGTCAGCTTCCGAGTCGCCGCTTGCATCACCCGAAATCTCCTTCTCAGCCTCACAGCTGCCAGTTTCCTCTACTCTGGAGCTCTCGTTGTCACGGCTGTCGTGGCTCCTATCCTTGTGGATCACTGGCAGGCATTCTGCGCAGAAGGATTCCTCGCAGTCATAGCAGAACCACTCGGCACACTTCACGCAATCGGGACTGCCGTCACACGTGATCTTGAGTGTCAGGTTTGCAGGAGGATACGGCACCACTTCAGCCTTCACGTCTTCGGCTCGCAGCACACGAGGCTTCTCCCATGTCGAGTATCCTGTCTTCGGGTTCGTCCAGTACGGCAACCCCCATTCCGGATCAATGTACTTCTCGTACACCTCCTGGATGCGTAGCTTGTGCTGCTTTTTGGCGAGAAGTACTCGCATCCGTGCCTGCAACAGAGTTGCTGCTCGACTTCGAGCCTGCGCTTCAAGCTGCCGGCGCCGATCCAAGCGTGCTAGCAATCCTTGCCGTAGGTTCATGGCACGCTGGAACAATCGATGGATACACTCGCAACGCTTGTTGAGCTCCTGCAGTACGAAAGCTGACAGCAACTGCACGAGTGGCGCCATGTCTGGCAGCACGAACACGAAGTCCCAGAGCAGCGCGAACAGCTGCGCATCGCTCCCTTCGTACTTGCTCCACCAGAGCTGGACGCGCGATGCGAGTTTGAGCTCCCCAAGAAGTCTCAAAACGTGGCCAAACTCCTCGTATGAGAGAGCTCGCTTGGACGCGCCGCTTACCTTCGTCAGCACCAGATCTACGTCTGTCATGGAGAAGAACGCTACTGTCGCTTTGCTCTTTGCTTTCGGTAAACCCTTCCCAGCGGCGCTCCTCGAGTCCTGGTAGTGCTTGTTGGCAGATTTGAAGAGCGCGACGACGCGCGAGCGCTCAAGCTTGGTCTGCAACAGGGAGCGTTCGTCCATATCACGCCACTTTGATGGATCCTTCGCTCCTGACACTGCCAGGAAGACCATCTGCATGATCGGGAAGAAGAGTTCTCTCGATGCTGTACCATGCTGTTGGGTTTGTCGTTGAGCGCGGCTCTTTGACGGCTTTGACGGATGCATATACGCTCGCATGCCCTCCTCAAAGCCTCGGTTGAGCGACGCGAAGATGAGTTCGTCTGTGAGGTGCTGTTTGCACACTCGAAGACTTTGCTGACAGAAAAGTGCAGTCTCTTCGCGCTTCCTCGCTCTCGCCAGCAGTGCCGGCATCTTACTGCGGACCATCAGCCTTCGCCAGAATCGTTGAATGCGCGTTGCCATCATATGCTGTCGACTCCGCTCGAGACGCCAAAGATGTGCCAAGTGTAGTGTACGTCTCTGCTTGATCCAGCGGCAGATTTTGCGGGCAGCGTGCGCGAGCTTCATTGTGAATCTCCACTTCCACGCGATGACGAAAGCGCGCAGCAGCTTTTCAGCCTTCATGCGGCGATAGAGCCGCCGCGCCTGACATCCCCGTACACGCCGCTGGATCGCAATCGCAGCATGCCGTCGCAGAACCACTCGGTCTTCGACCTTGATGGCTTCGCCTCGCCAGTGACGACGAAGGAACTGGACGTAGTGTTTGTGGCGATGATAGCAGCGCTGGATCCTCGCAGCTGCCTCTGCTTCTCTGTCCTCGAGACGCTGCTGCTTGTTATCTCGCAATCGTACGCCCTTGAGCGTGATAGCAAGCTTTGGTGGTGCTGCTACCTTCTTGGACACCGCCTTTGGAGATGATGACATCGGTACTTGAAACTTGCTCTCACTCCCTTTACCAGATCTCGTACCGTCGAGCCGTGCAGCTTTGTCCGCTAGTCGTTGCTTCCTCGCCAGCTTCCGCGTCCGTGTTATCTCCATCTCGAACTTTCGTTGTTGCACCCAGCGCCGAAGGTGCTTCTGGATCAAGATCGCTGCAGCTCGTGTCTTCTGTTGCTCAACTACGAGCACACGAAGCCATTTCTGCAACTGCCGAGCCTGAGCTTCCTCTCGCCGCTTGCTCACGCCGAACCACCGACACACGCGGCGCGCGATGATCCGCGCGGCGCGCTGCCGACGCGTTTGGAGCACGAGCGATTGCAGTCGGCGCTTGACTGCGAATGGATACACTGCTCGGCTGCAAATGAGGAACGCGGCGCCCTGACGATCTAGTTTCCACTGCAAGAGCGCTTCGTCTGACAGGTTGCGCGCCAGGATCGTAGCCACGAGTCTCTCTCGCTTCTGGCGCTGGAGCTCCGCTCGCACCTGTCGGCGTACGCGGTGACCACGGTAGTGCTTTTGAATCACGATCGAAGCTTTGATCTTCCGGGCGTGAAGCAGCGCGTGCACGAGGTGGTTGTGCCGGAGCTGACGGTTGCGAAAGAGGCGCTGAAGGTACACGGCGCTCGCTCTGCGCTGCTGGCGCTGCGAGATCGCTCGCCGACGTGCACTGCGTCGCCAGACCATCTGGATCTTGAGTGCTTGGTGTTGCCGGTACTTGATGCGGAAGTCCAGGAGCTTGTCTGCTTGTCGTTGTCGCTCAGCAAGCTGTTGCCGAACTTGACGCGCTATCTCCCGGCCACAGTGTCCACGGAATACTCGGGCGATAGTCGTCGCAGCACGCGCGTGCTCCACTCGGCGCAACTCCAGCGTCACTGATCGCCACCGCGAGTAGTAGAGCTTATAGAACCGGTGCTGAAAGCGCAGCAGCACATTCTGCACCACCTCGAGCGATCGCTCCTGCCAGAGCTCGGTCAGGTTGCGCTCGAAGAGGAATCGGGAAGGGAGCAGCGACTGGGACTGCGTGAGGAGTGCCTGCAGCTCGGTCGTAGCATGCTGCACTTGTTCTTGCGAGAGAGCGAGCTCCTTCTCGCGCGCTCTAATCGCGTGCTTCATCGCTCTGTCGGATCGGAGCACGTCAGAAGCAGGCGAACCGTTGGGGTTCTTGTTCATCGCAAACAGTTCCTGCGTCGCTGGATGTTGCTGCTGGAGCGAAGCCAGAGGATCGATGTCGTCCGCTGGTCTCGTCGGAGATGGCTCTGGTTTGACAGACGCAGGTGCTGCATCCTGCTGGTTCTTGTGCCTAGGTTCATGCTTGAGCTGCTTCTTCTTGCCGCGGCGGAGCTCCAGAAGCGCTCGATACGCGTCCTTCCCGGATACGCTCTCCTCTGGCGTTTCAGTGGACGAAGTCTTGCTCGGTTCATGGTGGCCAGGTTTCTGCAGCACGCGCTGCACGAGGATGCCGTCGAGACTCTCGAGACGCGCGCCATGCTCGATCTCGCGCAGCGTCGCCTGGAGTAGCGCCAGTTGCTTCTCCATCGCCTCACCGCGCGGTGACACATGCGCTCACGGCGGCGGTTCGAGTGCTTCTAACCAACCAAGTATGGAGAAAGACCAAGTACATGTTCGCAATGGCAATAAAGGCGTTGAACACGATCTCTGTGTATGTTACCGGAGGAGCTGTCTGCGCGTGCGTCGCGCTCTGTCAGAACTCGATTCGCTGCTGCTCTAGTTCCACTTAATCGTTCGTAATGAGCTACGTGGAGAACGGGATCCCGTGCTGCTGCATGTACGTCACGAGCATCTGGCGCTCGCTCGGCGGGAGCATGTTGAGCTTCTGCGGCGTCATGTCACGCGCCAGCTCCGCTATTGCGTCGACCGTCCCGTTGCCCTGCGGAGCCCCAGGCTGCTGCTGCTGCTGTTGCTGGTATGGGAGATGCTGATCTTCTGGTCGAGCGCGCTTGAAGTCCGCAGCATGAGGAGGTGGCGGCTGCTGCTCCGATACAAGCGGCCGCTTTGCCAGGCGCGGATCGCGCGCGCGACGCGGGTCCCGGCTCATCGGAGGAGGCGCGGCCTGGTGCGGAGGCTGCTGCTGCTGCTGCTGCTGCTGCGGTGGCGGAGCGCTCAAGATCGGCGGTGGAGGGCCTTGATACGCAGGCGGGGCGCTCTGTTGCTGCTGCGGCGGCGGACCCGACGCCATGGGCGGAGGCATCATCCCCGCGAGCGGACCGGGCCGAGCGCTCCAGCGCGTTCCGCCAGCCTTTGGTGGCGGCGCGGACGCCGCCGGCGGTGGTGGTGCCATCCCGAGGATCCCACCGCCGCCCGCAGGTCCGCCGTTGACCGGCGAGCGCTGCGGCGGGGGCGCAATCCCCGCGCCGCGCGCAAAATGGGCCATGGGCGGCGGCGGCGGCATGGGCGGTGGCGGCATGGCGAGCAGCGCTGGCTGCTGCATCTCCGCGGCGGACGGCACGGGGATCTGGAGCGTCTTGAGGCTCTGCACGATGGCGTGCGTGAGCGCTGGGTTGGCCGCGAGCATGGCCTTGGTGTGGTCGGGCCGCTGGCGCGCGTGCTCCTTGAGGTCCACGAGCATGTCGTAGAGCTTGAGCGGTCCGAAGCGGGAGATGGCCGTCTCGATGGCCTGGATGATGTCGGCGCCGCTCACCGCGCCATTGCTGTTGATACTATTGCTGTTATTGTTACTGTTGCTGTTGCTGCTGTTGGACTTGTCGCCGCCGTCCGCGAAGTCCACGCGCAGGTTGCGGCCGTTGATCTCGAAGCCGTTGAGGTTGCGCATGGCGCTGAGCGCCGTGGCGCCGTCCGCGTACTCGCAGAAGCCGTAGCCCTTGGGCTTGCCGGTCTCGCGGTCGGTCACGAGGCTAGCGAGGTCGGGTCGTCAGCTCTTGCATAGAGAGAGAGAGAGAGAGAGCGGGAGCGCGGGCGGGCGTACCGGAAGTTGACGACGGTGCCGGCGCCGGAGAAGACCTCCTTGAGCATCTCCTCTGTCACATCGTACGGGATGTTGCCGACTGGGGGAAGGAAGTAAGCGCGGGCGCGTCAGTCGCAGCACGAGAGGCTCTCACTCCACCGATACGCAGCACGCGCAGCCCCCTCACCGAAAACGCTGCGCTCCTTCGCGGTGCCGGCGCGCGCCTTGCTCATGCTTGGCGCTCCGTGAATGCTTTTGGTGTGGAGTGGTGTGCGAACGGAGGTCGGTTTAAGTGCGGTCGTGTTGACCACGCGAACTGATGTGGGCCACACATGATGACCACACCTCCGTATCAACGCGATTCCACTTTTCACGCGCTAGCAGCATAGAGAACCCCTCGACAGCATTTTGGACTGTTAAACGAGTGTCGTGTGGCCCACATTGCTCTCGACACCTTTCGCATCATTATTGGCTCATTATCCAACAAGACAAGTGGAAGCGACGATGGCGGCCACCAAGCAGCAGGTGCTGCGGCTTTACAGGCACATGCTGCGCGACGCGGCCAAGTTCGAGGTGGGTCTCTCTCTCATACACTCTCTCGGTAGAGCTTCCTCGCGCCAACTAACACGAGCGCTTCCGCGAACTGCCCAGAGCTACAACTTCCGCAAGTACGCCGAGCGCCGCGTGCGCGAGGACTTCCACAAGCTGCGCGACCTGGCGCCCGGCAGCGAGGAGCAGCTGCGCGCGCTGGCGTTCGGGAACGAGCAGGCGGCCGTTCTCTCGCGCCAGGCCGCGATCTCCCGCCTCTACCCGCCGGAGGCCAAGAGCGTCATGGAGACGCTGTGAGCTGGCGGAAGCGCGCCACCAGTGCCGAATGAAACGATTTGTATGCGCGTATGTACGAAGTGCCCGGGCTGCCTACTCCAGATAACGACAGAACAACACGCGTGCTCTGTGTGTCGACGTGTTCCCTGCTCTTATCCGTACAATCTGCTGTGTGGGCCTAGAAGGTGGGGACGGTGCGGTTCGCCGCCCACGCGTGCTTGGGGTTGCTCCAGACCTGCACGTCCTGGAAGGTGGCGTGGGTGGCGCCAGTCGTGACGAGCGCGATGCCGTCCGAGGCGCTCGTCGCGCTCTCGCACGGGTAGATGCGCGCCGAGAGCGCGAAGCGGTCGTTCACGAACACCTCGACGACCGACACGTCCACGAAGACGCGGAAACGCAGCGACTCACGCGACACGGCGCACGACGCCGCGTCGGTCACCTGGTCGTAGAGATGGAAGAAGCCCTCGGTGCTGTTGCGGTCCGGGCGGTTCGCGGCCGTGAACGGTGAGCAGGCGGCCGTCGAGCTCGCCGATCGGTCGATCACGATCTTGCCGGTGGCGTCGTCGTAGACGACGGCGGTCTGCTCAGTGCCGTCAGCGCTGCGCCGCACCGTGAAGCCCACCTTGGAGCCCTTGGCGAACGACGCCACCTCGGCGGACAGCTCGAAGGACTTGGCCTTGGTCGCGAGCACCTTGTCGCTGCTGCTGGTCACGACAGTTGCGCCGCTAAGCGTCTCGACCGCATCGCCGCGCAGCAGCTTTACCGCCTCGTACGGCTTGAGCCCAAGCGTCTTGACGGACTTGACGGTCTTGCCGCAGCTCAGCGGCGTGACGCTCGAGACGAGCCAGTCGCCCGGCTTGGTCAGCGCGTTCTCTGGGTCGTACACGTTCTTGACGATCGCGATGTCGACCTCGCGCGGCAGCGACAGGATGCCGTTCCAGCCCTGCGGCTGCTTCTCGTAGCCGTTGTCTTCCGTGATCCAGCCGATGACGACGTTCTTGCTGGTCTTGGGGTCCTTGTACACGGCGTTCGCGTACCAGAGGCTGTACTCTGTGACACCGACCATCTTGGGCTGGAAGAGACCTGCGTGTGGGTCCACTGGCGCGTCGTCATCCCCGCCGCAGCTCGCGCGCGCACCAGATCCGAGCGAGCCGACTGCCCACATCGGGTACCGGCGCGGCGTACCTTCTGCCGCGAACATCATGAGGTTGTGCGCCTCGCCTTCGGCGTCCGTAACCTCTAGGAAGTTGGTCGTCTCGAAGTTGTAGCCCCAGTTGCCGCTGAACGGCGAGAACGTCGTGTTCTTCTCCTTCGAAAGCAGGAAGCCCTTGTACGTCCAGTCGAGGAAGTTGCTCGAGTGGTAGAGGAAGATGCGAGGCCCGACGCCGTGGATGCCGCCGGCCGTGATGAGGTAATGGCTGCTGCTGTTGCTGTTTAATCCGAAGACCGCGTCGAGAGCCTTGGACTGGAACACGTTCGGGTCGCGCCAGCCCGTGACGTTCATCCCCGCGGGCGGTCCCATGATCACGGGCTTGGCTCCCTTCTGCCACGTCTTACCGCTGTCGCTTGTCGTGGCGTAGTTGACATGCTCCCCGAAGAGATACTCCTTCGTCCACGAGATCGGGAGCTTGGTCACGCCCGTGTAGAAGACTGTATCCTTGCCGTCGATCGCCTTGGGTGCCGCGAAGCCCGAGAAGACGCCGAGGAAGTCGTACTCGTCCTCGTTCTTCAGAGCGTCCGGGTAGTCGCTCCAGGTGACTTGGTCCTTGGACACGGCGTGGCCCCACGTCATGTTCCCCCACACAGTCTGCTCCGTGTTGGACTGGTAGAACATGTGGTAGAGCCCCGTGGCATCGTCGTAGTACGGACCGCACGGATCGTTCATCCAGTTCTTGCGCGCGAGGAAGTGGAAGACTGGGCGGTGCTTGAGGAAGGCGGGCGTGCCTGGCTCTGCCGGCGTGAACTCGGAAGATCCGACGTCTTGCGCTCCCGCGGAGTTTGGCTGCGAATACATCATCGTCGCACCGAAGAGCAGTGTCGCCGCGAAACCTGGGAAGATCTTCATGGCGATGCTGGCGTTCTTGAGTAAACTTGCAGGAGATCCGAGTCTGCGAAGCCGGAGGTCGCTGGCGGATTGTGAAGTGAGCGAGTTCGAGGGCGGGAGGGAAGGCAACTCGAAGGGTGGTGCTCGTTCCCTACCTCGCTTCGATCCGGACTTCGGGACTGGGTGCGAGTTGGCGTTGTCTCGTGTGCAGTTGGTAACACTGACGCGGTGTGCTTCGCTCCCTGGCCAAGCTCCCGCACAGTGCCACAGAATGGAGTTCGAAATCAAAAGCTGAAGCAGAGAGCCGAGTCGTCAGCCAACTTGTCAAATCGCGGTGGATCAGCAAGAATCAAGTGGAGTGAACAACGATCGTTTGGCACAAGGACGTTGCCTATCCATCAACATGGACGCATGGGCTTTTGGTGGGCGTTAAAGGCAGCTCAGAACACCACCCGAGCAAATGAACTTGAGTTCTCGACTCGTGTGTCTTCACTTTCATGAAGTTCATTCGACAGCATCAAGATGCCGTCTAACAAGACTGTATTCACATCAACAAGGACTCACCGTCCGGAAGCACTTGGCATGCAGAGAAAGCTGGCTGATGCATGAATCAAGTCGTGCGCAACAAGTGGCACGCGACTTCAACATCAGCAGACAAGCACCCAGCCCCAGTTATGCGAATGTCAGCGCGTGTTGATCACCATCGCTGAAGCATACTGCAACCAGACAGAGGAACACAGACACAACTGCATTACATATCCAAACGAGTGGAGTGCACTCGATCGATTCGATTGATCGCCGGCTTGGTTCAAACTGGCGGCGCCAGCTGCACACGAGCTGGCTGTTCCAGCTCTCATTCTCTCTTTTCGCTCACATCTCTCCTGGACACGTTCCAGTTTGCTACCTTGCACTTACGCTTCAGTGTCGACTGGCAATTGGCACCTCAACGCCTGCGCGGCTCTCTTCTCGAGCGCGCTGCATCGCTTCATGCGAGGTGCCTGCAGTATGCGGCTTGCTACCACTTGCTCGCAAGCGTCTGGCGCGCTTGCACTGTCGAAAGTCGGTGCGGCTTCCTCTCTCCCTTCCGAGTATGCTTGCATCTCTTCTACTCGGATGCAATCTGGGTGTGTTCGCTGCAGTATAGCGCAGCCTCGTTGCGCAGCCTCTTGGCTATAGTGCCGTGGCTGGGTCTGTGTGGCGTCGGACCTCAACCACTCGGAAGTGTTCGGCGTCTTCCGCGATCACGTAGAAACTCATAACGCACGCTCCCATCGTCACCTTGTTCACCCCGCTTGTGTCATCGGGTATGTGCGCGGCCCGTCCCGGAACCGATGCAGCTTGCCCTTGCCTCCGCCGTTGTACTTGCGCGGGCCGCCGCCCCGCCAGCGACCGTTACGCGCGTAGCTGTTCGAGTAGTACGCTGGACGGAACGACGGCGCGCCCTGTGAAAAGCCCATGGCCTCCAGGTTCGCTTGGTACTTGACACGCTCTTCGACCGCCAGTACACGGCCGCTCGGAAACACGAACTCCGGCAGCTCCTCCCAACTCAGCAGCCGCGCCTCGGCCGTCATGCTCGGCTGCTTGTACTCGAACTGCTGCAGGTCCGTTGCCATGAAGAACCGGATCGTCTGCTCCAGATTGCTCTTCACCTCCGGGTCGTCCTTCGGGAGCAGCGGCGCGGCTGGAATCTGGCTGCCGTTAATGTTGGTGCTGTTATTCCGGCGGGTGTGGAACTCGATGCCGATGAACATACACGAACCAGGCGCCGCGCCGTCGCACGTGTGCGGGAAGTAGCTCGGGAACGCGTGCACTCGCGACACGAGGTTCACGTGCTGCACGCTGTCGACGAGCTTGCGCAGCCGAGAGGCGACGAACTTGCCCCACTTGTGCATCTCGCTCGGCGTGCCCGCCTGGAAATTAGCCACGAGGTACGTGTCGTACCGGATGAAGAAGTTCGAAGGCTCGAACAGCTTCTCCCACGGACACGACGGCACTTCGCGCGCTTCATACACAGGGATGACTGCTCGCGGCTCCTCCGAGCACATCGCACCCATGCTCAAGGATCCAGCAGTCATTCCAGTAGCTTCGGTCTCGCCTGAACCACCCGGCAGCGAGCTCAGCACGCCAGCGGCGGCTTCCGCCAAGTACCGAGCGCGCCAGATCTCTTCGTAAATGACCGAGAACGTCGATTGCGAGACTTGCACCGACGAGTTCATGTGTGGGTATGCAGGAGTGATGATCGGCATGATGTGGGAGCGGTCATAGATGTTCTGAAGCGGATCCCACATCTCAAAGCCTAGCCCAGCGTCATAGATCACGTTGAGCATCACCGGCTGTGGCCACTGCCACTCCGACATGACCTGGAAGAATCGCAGGAAGACCTTTGCGGGCTCCGCGTCCGGGTACATCTGGCACACAAACGCGACGAGAATCGCCCAGCTGATGCCGCCCAGGTATCCGAGCTTGGCCGAGTAGATGCCGCGGCGACGCGCCCACGTGCGCACTGCGCGCAGCACGATTCGGAACACGCGGCGCTTTGGCACGAGGCACAACAACATCGAGCTCACGCGAGGAGCGTTGAGGCTCTTCATCGACGCCGCGTGCACGCCGACAAGCATGTGGTCCGAGTCGATCTCTTGGTGCGCCTCCACGCAGGACATAGGCAGGCGCGCAAAGAGCAGATCCATGCTCACGCCGAGAAACGAAAGCGAGATCAGAGGCACATACGCGTTCGGCACGGGCGCCAGATGCGTCACGCCTGCCGTGCGCTCCAGCATCTTCGTGAACGACCCGAAAAAGTCTTCGTGCGTGACGTGGTACGGCACCACGCACACCGCGTCAATGTCCGACGTCGGGTCGTTCAGGCCGAGACGGTACGAGCCGGCAAGAAACAGAGATCCTCGCGTGATCGCAACGTGCTCCTCCGGGAGCCCGCGCTCGTGGCCGACCGCCTTCACCCATCGCGTCAGAACGTCCGACAGCAGCTTCAGCACCTGCAGCTTGTGCGCGCGCGCCGCAGGCGCATCGGTCGGTGCCAGCTCGTCCACGTAGTCCAAGAAAGCCTGCGACACCAACGGGCTCATGTCCACCAGACTCGGGTTCTCCACGACGCTCCCGACTGCCGGCACGAGGTGGCACTTGTGGTACAGCACGTCGCGCACCTCGTCGAGCGCACCGAGCTGGATGCTCGCGTGCAGGTTCTGCGCCATGTCCTGCGAGATCACGCACTGCCGCGCCGCGTGCTCGACGGACCACGCCAGCGCGTTCGCCTCTTCGTACTCGCGGTGCGCCAGGAACTCGGCCGACAGGTCGTTGATGCGATCGAGCAGCATCATCGCTTCATAGTCCTGCTCCTCCTCGACAGACATCACGTCCGAGAGCGTCTCATGGCTGTCGCCGGGCGACTGCGCGCCGAGATGGTGGTGGCCGAAGCCCGGCACGGGGCTGTGGCGCGGGCTCGGGCACGACGACTCGGCGGTCGATTCGCTGTTCGTGTCCTCGCAGTCGAGCTCCGACAGCTCGTCATAGTCGCTCTGCTTCCGGTGCTTCGTCGCGCACTCGGATCGACGCACGCGCCCTCCGCCAGACGCAGAAGAAGAGCTGGCACGCGGATCCGCCGTCGCCGTCAGTTTCTTGGCTGCGTCGCGTTGATCGCCTGAAGATTCGCTGTGTATCCGCATCGCATCTTCAACGCGCAGCGGAACACTCAGTGCGCGCGAGCGCATGATGCACTGCTGACGATGAGTGGCGGCGTCATCGCTGGTGGCCGCGGGCGAGAAGTGGACGCTCGCGCCTTTGCTGGCTGCTATTTTGTCTGTGTTCTTAGGCGACTCGGTCAGCAGCCACAGCGGCAGCTCAGACCGACGCAGTAGCACGTGGTCGGCGGACGAAGAGCGCCCGCGACTGGTGCACATGGCAGCGGCGTCATCATCTCGCTCCGGCATTCCCTTCGCCTTCCGCGGCGACGCGAACACCGAGTTCAGCGTCGGCTTCGCGCGTGCTCGCGCTGCCGCCTTGTCTGCGTCCTTCTTCTTGCTGTTCTCACTGCCTTTCGCGTCAAGGCTCTGCTTCAGCGCTGCGGCCGGGTGTCTCGAGCTTAGCGGCTTCCTGTCGCCCGCCGCCGGCTTCTTCTCCAGGGAGCTCGTATTCATATTCATATTATTGCTATTGCTGCTCGGCGCCGCGTCGCTGCGTCTGCGGAACGCCGGCGCGTCCGCCGCGCGCGCCACGCTACGCGAGCGCAGCAGCTTCGCGCGCTGGCAGGTGGTCGCACGAGGCTTCGATTCGCTCTTGGACTTGACTCTCGGTGGCGGCGATGGCGGCTGCGGCACCGCGACGCCGTTCTTCACCGCGTCCTTCCACGACAGCGGTGCGCTGGTCGGCTGCTGCTGCGGCGGGCGGAGCACCATGGTCGCCGCGCGGCTGGTCGCGTAACGGGCGCTTCGGTCGGAGCTGCACATATACGCAATTAGTTGGCTGCATTGCGCCGACAAGCTCGACGGGCAGGCAGCGCGTGTACCTGAGAATGAGGAGCGCGGAGGGGAGGGGGAGCAACAACCGATTGCTGCTGCTCTTGCTCTCGCTTTCCTCGCTATAGCAGAACAGGTAGGTAGGCAGGCAGGCAGGAACTTGCTTGCTTACTGCTGAGCTGAGCTGAGCTGCGCTGCGCTGCTGAGGGTGGTTGGCGAGCAGCGGCGATGCTCACTTCCTTGCTGGCGGTTGTTTTCCCGACTGACGACTGACTTTTTGTGCGGCGTTGAGCGGCGCACTTGGTCGAGCCTGTGTAGCGCCGATATCCTCTCTGAAAGCGATCTAAGCAGGTTTCCACCCAACACCACGCATACATTCTTAGCACAAGTGCTGTACACGTTATGGGAGGACAAACAAAATGAAAGTTCGAAAAATGTGTCTAGACAGGAGGGAGACATGAATCCTGGATTCTTTGTCTCGACACTACCTTGCTTCATTTGTTATGCAGCGGTGTTATGTCATTGTGTGAAGATCTCTGTGTGGAGGGGACGTTCGAATACGTGGGCGGAACTACTCTTCCGCATCTGTTATAGACGGTCCCTTTGTCCGATACATCTCCTGCTTGACCTGTCACTTCGGATAAACGGGCGCCAACACGTCGCCCCTCCTCGTCTCGCCTACTTTTTGAAAAAAATTGAAAAAATTGAAGCATTGTGCTCCGTGCGAGATTCTCGAGTGTTCTAGTAGATTCCAATCCTACAATATACCTGTTTATTATAGCAGACAGTACAAACTGCCAGCACGCATGCCTCTTTATGTATGGTATTGGAATCAAAATGTTCAACGAGAGGTCAAAAATCGTAATCACACAAAAGCCGCTAAACAACACTCCAAAATGCGCTCGACTGATGATAGTAAAGGGCTCGAACACATGCTGAGGACTCGGCACGCAGACACCTTCGTCATCGGTCGCTCGTGCATGGAGCCTCTTGCAGCAGGAAAGCTTCTTTGATGTAAACAGCCAAATCTCGCACGTGACTTGCTTTGCTTTGCAAGAGCGTTGGTCTTCCTTCTTGAAGTCCCAATACAGTCACCAAGTGAGTCGACTTCGTCACGATCGCATGCGACATGCCGCTTCATTTGGCTTAGTGAAAAAAGTCAAGGAATAGAACCTCTTGAACGAAACACATCATAATCGTATGGCGAAATCGGCCTGGACAAACTCAACCGTATCAAGGCCCGTGCCTGTGCTTGCTTCAGTGATGGTCCTTCGCACACTGTTGCTGCTGCAAGAGAGCATTGTCTGTCTGTTTGTCTGTCTGTTTGTCTGTTTGTCTGTCGGTTGGTCGAGTTGCCCTCGCTCTTTGCGCTCAAGACTAGGGGTTTCACCCTCATGAAGTCGAGTTCACCGCTTGGACTTGTTCCGATCAAAAACAAGTGCACATCCGTGAACACGATGCCCTTTCACCCTCCAGCAACGCTCCAGTTGTTGTGTACTACAGTCGTCGCCGTTGCGTTCTCTTGCGCGCTGCTGCGCTCTATCCGTCGTGTGCCTGACGCAATTGCAATTGCAGAGACCTTGCGTGTCTATGACTCCTGCGTCTCCTCTCATCCATCCATCTCGACATCCCGATCCGGTCAATAGTCCTGGATCATCATCACGATGGACCACCGACCAAGACAGCTCCATCCACGACGTCGACACAAGACATCTCACATGCCCAAACGCTTCACTCCATCACATCCAACTACATACACGCAGATAAGAACAAAGTCTCTCACATGACATCTGGCTGCAGCGCGACCTCGTCGAGCCACTGCAGGATGTGCGCACGACTGCACGAGTGACTTGTGCCCTGCACCTCCACGAGGTCGATCGCATCGCGGTGGTGGTGGAAGATGAAGGCGAGAATGTCGAGCCGTCCGCGCATCGCCGCGTGGGTCACGGCGTTCACGGTGCAGCCTTCGCGACGGTGCTCGTGCAGGAACTGGAACACGCGCAGGTGGCCGCGCGTGGCGCTCGCGTCCATCGCGTTCGTCGTGCATCCTTCCGAGCGGTGGTGATGCAGCCATTGTACGATCTCGAGGTGGCCCTCCCGCGCTGCAAAGTCCATGGCTTTTGTCGTGCACCCCTCGGTGCGGTGCTCGTGGAGCCACTGCACAACCGCGAGATGGCCGTTCGCCGCCGCGCTGTCCATCGCGTCAGTCGTGCATCCTTCGCTGCGATGTTCGTGAAGCCACTCGATGACTGGAAGATGACCATTTGCCGCCGCTCGGTCCATCGCTCGCTCCGTGCAGCCATCTAGCGGACGGTGAGTGTGGAGCCAGCGCACGACGTCAAGGTAGCCGCCTGCAGCGGCGCTGTCCAGCGCATCGGTGGCGACTAAACGCGCTCGGTTGCGAGGAGTCATAAGCAGCTCTTCAGGGTGACGATGCTGCTGCAGCCAGCAGAGCATCGCCATGTCACCACGCGCAGCAGCTCCGACAACACTGCGCAGTGTGCAACCCTCCGATCGGTTCGCGTGGAGCCACCGTACAACGTGAGCATGACCGTTCGCCGCCGCAAGATCCATTGCGCTCGCCGTGCAGCCCTCGCTCCTGTGGTGGTGGAGCCACTCGACGACTTCGAGGTGTCCTTTCGACGCTGCGAGGTCCATCGCTAGCGTCGTGCAGCGCGCATCAGGGTAGCATTCATACAGCCACTGCAGCGCCTCGAGGTGACCGATCCTCGCAGCATTGTCCATTGCTGCAGCTGGCAGACTGCCGCCGACAGTGATCTGTGCATGCAGCCACTTCATGACGTGCAAGTGCCCATACTCCGCCGCAGACACCATCAGCGACGGCAACAGCCGCCGTCGCTCGCCCACATGCAGCCACTCGAGGACGTTGAGACTCCCACCCGCCGCTGCAGCATCGAGTGGGTCCAAGAACACGATCACGGCGCTCCACTCCGTGCGGCGGTGCTGGGAGAACCACTGCAGCACCTGCAAGTGGCCGCGGCGCGCCGCCTGCTCGAGCGCCGAGGGTTCACACACGTCGTGCGGGTAGTGTTCGTGCAGCCAGCAGACGGCTTGGAAATGACCAGCACGCACCGCCTCGCTCATTGCGCCGTCCACGTCGCCACCTGGTAGGTATACACGATACAGCCACTCCATCACGCTCACGAGACCCGCGCGCGCCGCCTTGCCCATCGCCTTGTCGAACTGCGTCTGCCGGCTACCGAAGATGTTGTCGCTGTTGCGGTCACGAGCTGCGAGCCGTTCGAGCAAGTGCAGGTGGCCGCTGCACGCCGCGCGAACGAGCGTCCATCGCGGCGACGCGTCCAGGAAGCTACTGACTGCGAGCACGACGTGCGGCATCGCGGCAGCGCGCTCACGCAGCACGACATGCGCACTCATGAGCGGTGGCAGGGATGAGGTGCGCATGTGCGCGTGCATTGGTCAAGGTCGAGATGGTGTGTGAGCCTGCGCGAAGCGAGAAGAGAGACCACCGGGAGGAGCTCCAGGAGAACGTATTCAACTTCAAGGTTCGGCGCATCAGATCTGAGAAATGGATTCACATACACATTTCAAGCTAGACGGTGTTTGCATCAGATCTGGGGCCGATCGCCACGTCAGTGACACACACACTTGCACATCAAAGTTCGACTCACTGACTATCATGAGCTCACTGCCTTTGTCTCCAGCTGTGGACGGAGCCGCCCGCAAGCGCCCGCGCGACTCACCACCACCACCTTCGCCTCCGCCGTCATCAGCACCCTCTGCAGGCGTCGATGCACTCGCGCCCGCTGCCGTGTGGGAGGCGGTGAAGGCCGCGGCGCCAGAGTTGCGTGCGCTCGCCGCGCCGCTCATGACGATCGCGACCAGCGACGACGCCGAGCGCGAGCCAAAGTACAAGGTGGACCGCTTCCAGCCAGACAAGTTCCCGCGGTTGCGCGGCTTCCTGGCACACGTCGCGGTGCTGGAGGGGGATCGTCAGACGCTCGTGCAGCTCGCGCTCGCGCAGCACGCACTAGCGGACGCCAGTGACGCGCCGAAATTGCGCTTGAATGGCGTGCTGCAGTGCGCACTCGTGGCGGGACGGCTCGAGCTGCTGCGGTGGATGGTGGAGACACTACCAGCGCTCGACGCTACATGGGAATGGGAGTCGGATATCATGCGTGCGGCGCTCAAGAGCTGCGGAGGCGATGGCAGCGCGGCGTCGACGGTGGAGCTGCTCGAGTGGCTGCATGAGCGCTGCCCGAAAGAGAGCGTGGCGCTGAGCGTGCGCGATGTCGCGAGCGCAGCGGGGCTCGGAAGCTTGCCGGTGGTCCAGTGGCTGCACGCGCATGACGACGAGTACGTGTTCTCTGTCCAGGCGATGGATGCCGCGGCTGCGAGCGGCTCGCTAGAGGTCGTCAAGTTCCTGCACGAACAGCGATCTGAGGGATGCAGTTCGGAAGCGATCGACGGCGCTGCGGCAAACGGACACTTGGATGTCGTACGCTTTCTGCACGAGAAGCGCATCGAAGGCTGCACGACTGGAGCGATGGATCGTGCTGCCAAGAATGGACATTTAGACATCGTGCGCTTCTTGCACGAGAATCGGCGAGAGGGCTGCACGGTTCGCGCCATGGATGGTGCAGCAGCTTGTGGACATCTCGAAGTCGTCCAGTTCCTTCATCTGAATCGCGCGGAAGGCTGCACGACCAGAGCGATGGACGAGGCAGCGGAAAAGGGTCATTTGGATGTGCTGCGCTTTCTTCAAAAGCACCGCGGCGAGGGCTTTTCGAGCGCGCGAGCGATCAGGTGGGGCGCGAAGAACACATATCTGGACATGCTCCAATTCCTACATGCGTACTTGCCGGCGTCTAGTTGGAGCGAAGCTGCGATGGACGCGGCTGCAGCGGCTGGACGCCTGGATGCTGTCCAATTCCTCCACGAAAATCGCACTGAGGGCTGCACGACACGCGCAATGGACAACGCCGCCAAGTTCGGCCACCTTGAGGTCGTGAAGTTCCTGCACGAGCATCGCACGGAGGGTTGCTCGATCGTGGCGCTTATGCAGGCAATCGAGAACGGCCACGACGACGTCGTCAAGTTCCTGTACATGCACCGGTACAAGGACAACGCTCCCCGCAGCCTTTAGAGACACGAGGTGGGTAGCTAGCGCGGACGACGTGATGGGCACGCAGTCGAGGCAGCGGTGAGGAATTCTGCATTAGATGATCGCACGAACGAGACTCTCTTAGCCGATACTCCTGGCGAACTCGAAGCAGAACTACTAAGCGCTCAATACCTGAGCGTCAGGCTAGCCAGCGAATGATCGGTACCCGAATGCCAAGCGAAGGCGACTATGTGGGCACCCCAGACACTTCTTCAGGCTGCTTCTCCCTGCTGCTGTTGCTGCTGCTGGCGACGACAGAGCGATAGTGGACGAGGGTCCTCGAGCTTGCACAGGAGAAGGTGGCAGATGTCGATCGGTGCATTGGCGTCGCGATCCACAGTCGCACCAAAGCAGCCACTGCTCTTGCAGTGGGATACACCGTGGTCTCGGATGTCGCGATTCTTCATCCGGGAAAGCTGGTTCGCATGAAGACAGTAACGTACAGTGTTGTACCGGTATATCATTTTTGACACACATACCGTTTACTGTGTCATGATTTCACAAAAACCCAGCTGCAGTATACTGTATACAGTAGCGTCCTCTTCAGCACCATGCTACCGTATTCTGCAGTGTGTGCTATCCGGAAAATACTGGTGCTTCTTTACATCCTTAGTACAGTACTCCATCTCAGCAAAGCGCTCGTGTGCGCCTTCTTTCCCTCCCCACATACAAATGTCGAGTCATCTCCGTGACACTTCTGCACCGAGACAAACACGCTCTTGCAATACCAGTACACATTCGAACTCTTCCTGCCCGCAGCATCACTCGCACGCACCGAGAAGAGGAATGGCGTCGTCCGCTGCATCTGCCGCGTCGGCGGCGAACTCCTCCGCGTCGGCGCGCAAGTCCGTCAAGGGAAGCGGCTTCCTGGGCATGATGACCGGCCGGCGGAACCGCCAGGAGACCATGCTTTCCATCCGCAAGGCCAAGAAGGAGGACGCTTACGCCACGCGCCGCAACCTCAAGGCCAACCACCCGCGCGCCGCTGCCGCCGCGCAAGACGCCGCCTCGCGCCGCGAGCTGTTGCAGAACCTGGCGCAGCGCTCGCAGGCGCTGCTGCTCGGTGCGTTTGGCACCATGTAATATGGATGGGGGAGGGGGAGGAGCTCGCGCGGCCGCGCCGCTAAACTGTATGGCCCTCGGACGACAGGCATTCAGCACAAGGAGCCCGAGATGCGGCAAAAGTCGATGCGCGCGTTCGTGTACCTGCTCTCGAGCGGTGTACCCCCGCTCTTCGACGAGGGGGACTCGCAGCACGCGGGCGTATGGCGCACGATCCTCGCGGCGTTGCCGTCGTTCGTCGCGATCCTGAACGAGCCCGTCGTAGACGCCAACGCCGTGCAGCTGCACTCGGACGCCGCGTTTGCGCTGCGCTTCATCTCGTCCATGGACAAGGCGAGCGTCGTCGTGCAGGCCGGCGCCGTGCCGCAGCTCGTGCAGCTCTTCCAGAGCGGCATCTCGGAGCTTCAGATCCAGGCGGCGTGGTGCCTCGGCAACATCGCGTCCGAGTCGCCCGCATGCTGTGAGGCGATCCTGGGGAGCTGTCCACCGAGTGCCGTACTGCCGCACATCCGTATGGCCACGCCCGCGCTGCGCCGCGCCGCCGTCTGGCTGCTGCGCAGTCTCGTCGAATTCCCGGACGTCCTGGAGCAGTGCGGCGCGCTCGGCACCGACACCAAGCGCGAGGTGCTCGATGTGCTCGCACACATCATCCTCCAGCTCTCGCACGAGAAAGTGCGCAACTTTACAGAGGCGAACGGCGGCGGCGACACGCTCCAGTTCACGCAGGCGGCGCCGATCGCGCCCTGGCGCATCTTTGAGGTGCGAGCAAGAGAGCGAGAGAGAGGTGGATGGCGTTATCGTATTTGACTAGAAGGTTCGTTGACATAATCTTTTCTGGTTGCTCTCAAGATCAACACGGGCAAGCCAGCGCCGAACGACATCGCGGTCGTCCGTTACGTGCGCGAGATCAATGACAGCACCCTGGAGGTGATGGACGTGGACGTGAACTTCGAGACGGGCGAGAACATGGTCTTCCAGGTAAGCAAGGCGGACCTGCGGCCGATGCAGGTCATGGACGACGCGATCGGCGAGGACGACGACCTGGAGGAGGACGAGGCCGACCTGCTGGACGAGAAGCTGCTCACGCTCTGCGATAGCTGCTGGGCGCTCGTGGAGCTGAGCGTGCAGGACAGCGACGTGATCGCCGCGGTCGTGGCGCACGGGCTGTGCCCGCGGCTCGTGGAGCTGCTCTACATCTCGCAGAGCAGCATCATCCTCGCGCCTGTGCTGCGGCTGCTGGGCAACATCGTGTCCGCCGACGTCGTGTTCTCACAGGCGGTGATCGATGCCAAGCTGCTGCAGGTGATGCCGCGCGTGATGCTCAACACGAGCCGTGCGGTGCGCGAGGAGGCGTGCTGGATGCTGTCGAACGTCGCCGGCGGCCAGGCCGAGCAAGTGCTCGCGATGATCCAGTCGCCACCAGTCGTGGCGAGTCTCGTGGAGCAGATGGCGTGGGCCGAGTACGGCGTGAAGCGGGAGGCGACGTGGGCGATCTGCAACATGATCGTGCAGGCGAACCGCGAGTTCGTGACGGAACTCATCCGCATGGGCGTGCTCACGTCATTCTGCCCGCTCTTGGAGGAGTGGGAAGACCCGATGGTGGAGCTGGTGATCCTCGAGGCAGTGGAGAGCTTGATGACCAAGAACCCGGACGAAGGACGCGTGGCCGTGGAAGAGAGCGGCTGCCTGGCCAAGATAGAGGAGCTGTGCTACGACCAGAACAGCGACGTGAGCGAGCTGGCATCGCAGTTCATCGACAAGTGGTTCGGCGACGAGCACGACGAGGAGAGCGACCTGCGCGTCGCGCCGGCCGTGACACTGAACGCGGACGGCTCGGCAGAGACGCTCCGCTTTCAGCCGGCGCAACAGGGGGACGTGTGCTTCAATTTTGCGCAGAGTTGATCGCGAGGCGGAGCGCGCTCGTATCGTCGTCGTCGTCGTCATCAGAGTTGTCGGCAATATCAACGCTACTCACCGTCTAACCAGCGCCCAGCAGCAACCGGCGCGCAGTCCACCACATTCACACCACCACTCTCGGACGCCAAGGAAGCCGACGGAGAGCGCAGCAATACACTACCATTTCGACTTTCCTTCTCTTCTACTATCGTTCTGCGAGGTTTGTTCATGCAGGTCCTTGCAAATGTCGCTGCCTACAGATAGCGAGGAATTGCACACGATGCAGTGCTGTTCGTGGTCCCGACTCGCTACATTCGTTCCAGAACCTGCAGCTTCCTGCTTTTCAGGCTTTGGTGATGTTGCAGTTTTCGCGGTCTTCGTGATGAGATGATGATATCTGTCATCGCCAGCACATTTCGAACGAACAAGCACGATTTCACTTGTGCGAGTTGAGATCCGAGATCAGACCTCGCTTGAAAGCCAAATGCGAATGGATCCGCATCAACATCGATACTAACGGGAGATGTACAAGTGTTTGGAAGAGCGGACAAGAGTCTTCCTCAGATCTCGATCAGTACACAATCAGGACAAGAGAAATCGTGTGGCCAAATAAGTGCGCTACAATCGCTCGAGCGTGCCAACCAGGCATCTGGTTGCGGGGTCATCTCGTGTATCGGGTGCAAGGCACATCGCACGACGCGATGTGCTTTGTGCAACGAGAGGGCGAGCAAGGGGATGTGGAGCATTACGCCAACGCTGGCTGATCGGCGGGAGCATTACACGGTCTTGGTCGACGTGTAAGTGAGCGAGTGAGCATGCATGTACCGGGTAGCTGGCAGCAATGCAAGGTTGGAACGAGTTCGAGCATGTGCTGTGGTCGAAAGCTCTCGAGCGACAAAGTTGCTCGCACGCCAAGTATAGGCACTCGCGGGTTTCGGACACCGAAGAAGGCTTTTGGCTTCCTCTCGCCGCGCGTCTTTCGTTCCGCCCCGCGCGTCACAAAGCGGCAACAACCTGTCACGAGCATACAAAAGCCAAGTGAAATCGAGCAGGAGGATGGGGCGGAGAGGAGACTTTGCGCGAGCTTGATGTGTGTAGACGACATGCGCCAGGTGGCGTCGCCCACGCTTGTGGCCACAAAAGCAACGAGCAACTATAAGCGTATCGCAGAGAGGGATCATGCAAGGACTTGAGAGACCACGGAAGCCGTTCGAGCGCGCTAGTGCAAGATGGCGAAGCTCGTGAAAATGACATGGCTCGGTTTTGCCTTTTTGCATAAGCGCACTCAGCAAGATTCGCCGCCCCATCATCAAGCGAATCTCGAGCGGTGACGATGGGCGAGTCATTGCTCCGCTAAAGTGCGCTGTTGCGTGATTGGCACGATGCAACACTTGCTGGGCGAGGCGGTGAACTCGATTCTGATACAGGCAAACCCACTCAACAAGTCGAATGGCGCAGATGACCCCGTCTCTTCCCTCTTCCCTCCTCGCACGCCACACGAAGCGCACACATTTTTCGCTCACTCGCCAAAGTTGACATCGTTGTTGTCCACGCTCCGTACAGAATGGAAGGCTTGGTGTGCTCGCTCACTCGCTCTTTCCTTTCTGTTCTCAAGTGGCAAGCAAAGGATGCGTGGTCGCCTCCTCCAACTGCATCGCCACGTGTGCGTGCGCGCGCGTGCATGATCATGATCCAAAGCGGGGAAGCGAGCGAGTGCATGCATGAGTGAGCATTTCCAACCCGACCAGAAAGCGAGCAAAAAAACGAGCTAAACGTCGCGATCCAATTTAATCGATCGAATGCTCGTTTTGGTAGACGCGCGTCGCCACTTGTCGCTTCATTGCTTGCGCGTCACACATTCGCATCGTTTCTGTGCAGGAATGCACTGTTTCTGTACAGAGATTAAAGATAATGTTGCCGAATCAGGGTGTCGACCTCTTCATATCGCAACTGCATCTCCCATCCACAGGCTTCTATTCAAGTCGCTGGCTTCTATTCGAGGCCGCCATCTACTTCAAATACAAGCTCTGTACTTGCATTTTGTATGCTGTACTGGATTTTTGTATCTTCGTCTTCTAGCTCTTTCCTAACAGCTTCTTGCGACTTTGCAAGCTCTCATAAAGGAATTTGCGTCCGAACCTTCACACGCAGACTCTCCTCTTTTTCTGGTCTCTCCTGTCCCTCGTCGTCGCCGTCGTCTCTCG
This sequence comes from Globisporangium orthogonon, assembly GCA_023334005.1. Taxonomy (NCBI): domain Eukaryota; phylum Oomycota; class Peronosporomycetes; order Pythiales; family Pythiaceae; genus Globisporangium; species Globisporangium orthogonon. The sequence goes on from JAASFW010000044.1 coordinate 50,278, forward strand.
GAGAAAGCGCTCTCGCTCGTCCAAGCAGCCGTCCGCCCGACCTTGAATGAAAAAAATCACTCCTTATACGGGCTCAAGTAACGACTTGGATGGACACCACCCTCGAGACGACCAGCAGCAGCACCACCACCAGCAGCCATGGGAACTAGAAGCCGCCTCGCTGAGCACGCGATCAGCCCGCGCCGTCGGCGCCGACTCTTCTTTTTCGTACCAAGCGGTGCAAACGCCTAGGGGCACATCGTCAGCCGGCCTCGCGCCTGGTGGCGCGTCGTCGGGGTCCTCGTTCTACGCGAGCGACGCCGGCGCCGTCACTGGAGCCGCAGACCGGCTGAGTAGTGCCTCCCTCCCAAGAAACTCTACCTCCTCCTTCGTCGCGACCGCGAGCGACCTGCTCACGTCGAGTTTGCTGCCCGCGCCGGGCTACAGCGAAGACGACGAAGATCTCAGCTTGCTCAGCGATGCCGAGCGAGCGGAGCGCACCAAGAGCGCGCACCGCGAGCGCTTTTTGAGTGACGCAGCGCGCACGATCGCGCACGACCCAATCCGCGCACGCGAGTCGTTCCGCGAGGTCGAAGCGTCGACCGGCCAGCGCGAGTGGCACGAGCGCTCGCTCGAGTCGATCCTGGACCACTTTGGCGTGACGCGCGAGGGCGGGCTTTCGGACGCTGAGGCCCAGAAGCGCCTCGCGCTGAACGGCCCGAACTCGCTCGATGCCGAGAAGCGCACGCCCGTGTACATTGTGTTCCTGCTGCAGTTCATGAACCTGATCATCGGGCTGCTGATGGCGGCGGCGCTCGCGTCGATCGCGCTGCAGGAGTTCGTCGAGGGCTTTGCGATCATTGCGATCGTGACCCTCAACGCCGTGATCGCGACCGTGCAGGAGATGAGCGCGAGCAACGCGCTCGACGCGCTCCAAAAGATGACGTCACCAGAGTGCGTGGTGGTGCGTGGCGGCCGCCAGGTGGTCATCCCGAGCAAGGAGCTCGTGGTCGGCGACATCGTCGTGCTGACGACCGGCGACATCGTGCCGGCCGACATCCGCCTCGTGTTCAGCTCGGACTTCAAGGTGAACGAGATGATCCTTACGGGTGAGTCCGAGGACGTGCTCAAGCGCTACAACGCGGACATGTCCAAGAGCCAGAAGCTGACGGCGGACAACATGGTGTTCTCGTCGACGTCCGTGGCGACGGGCAACGCGACCGGTGTGGTCGTGGCGACAGGCATGACGACCCGCGTGGGCTCGATCGCGGCGCTGCTCAAGAGCGGCGGTCCTGGCACGAAGAAGTCGAAGAACTTCATCAAGCGCTTCATGGAGAAGTACTACCCGAAGATGACGCCGCTGCAGGAGGCGCTGCATCGCCTTGGTGTGATCATGGGTACGGCTGTGATCGGCATCTGCGTGGTGGTCTTCGTGGTCGGCATGGTGCGCGACAACGCGGACCCGAAGAACCCGGACCGCCCGGTGTGGCTGAACATGGTGATGATCGCCGTGTCGCTCGCCGTGAGTGCCGTGCCGGAGGGTCTGCCGATGGTGGTAACGATCTGTCTGTCGACCGGTACTGCTGACATGGTGAAGAAGAACGTGCTCGTGCGCAAGCTGGTCGCGGTCGAGTCGCTCGGCGCGAGCTCGGTGATCTGCACGGACAAGACGGGCACGCTCACTGAGGGCAAGATGACAGCGGTCAAGATGTGGGGTGACTCGGTGCTCTACGACATCACTGGCAGCGGTGGCTTCTCGCCGACGGGCGACATCCTCCGCAACGGCGTGAGCCAGGCGCAGTCGAACGCGCAGGTGCGCGCGACGCTGCTGTCGGCGGTGCTGTGCAGCAACACGAGCCTGCAGCGCGAGGAGGCGGACGGCGTCGTGACGTGGATGCCGATGGGCAACTCGTCGGAGGCGCCGCTCGTGGTGGCGGCCGCGAAGGCGGGCATCTGGCGCGAGCAGGCAATGGTGTCATTCCCGCGCGTCGCGGAGATCCCGTTCTCGTCGTCGCGCAAGATGATGATCACCGTGAACGAGCTTCCGCTCGGCGCGTCGTCATTCGAGCACCTGCCGCTGCCGGAGTCGACGCAGTTTGTCGCTAACGTCAAGGGCGCGCCGAACTACATTGTGAAGAACTGCACGCAGTTCCTTCGCCCGGACGGGAGCATCGAGATGATGCACCCGAGCGACCGTCACAGCGTGCTGGAGGCCGTCGACGCGCTGTCGTCGCAGGCGCTGCGCGTGCTGGCGGTGGCGATCCGTCCGTTGGACAAGCTCCCGTACGCGGCGTCCGAAGAGGACGTGGAGGTCAAGTTCGACGCGCTGTGCCAGCCGCTGGTGTTCGTGGGACTGATCGCGTCGATCGACCCGCCGCGTCAGGGCGTGAAGGACGCAATCCACAGGGCGCGCGCGGCGTCGATCCGCACGGTCATGATCACGGGCGACTACCTGAAGACCGCGGTGGCGATCGCGAAGGACATTGATCTGCTGCAGGTCGGCGCCGATGTGGAGGCCGAGGCTGTTGACTGCACGGTGCTGCGCCCGCACGCTGGCATCTACCTTGCGGACGCGGACATGGACGAGATCACGAGCCGCTGCAGCGTGTTCGCGCGTGCCAAGCCGGAGGACAAGATCGAGATCGTCAAGTCTCTGCAGCGCCAGGGCCACGTGTCGGCAATGACGGGTGACGGCGTGAACGACGCGCCGGCGCTCAAAGAGGCGGACATCGGCGTGGCGATGGGGCTCGCGGGCACAGCGGTGGCCAAGGGCGCGTCGGACATGGTGCTGACGGACGACAACTTTTGCAGCATCGTGTCGGCAGTGGAGAAGGGGCGCGAGATCTACGCCAACATCCAGCGCTTCGTGTGCTTCCTCCTGTCGACGAACTTTGGCGAGATCACAGTGATCTTCACTGCGATCGCGGTGGGGATGCCGAACCCGCTCGAGCCGCTCCAGATCCTTGTGCTGAACCTGTTCGCAGACGGCATGGCCGCCGTGGCGCTGAGTCTGGAGAAGGGCGATGGCACGGTGATGAAGGAGCGTCCGCGCCCGCGCAGCCAGCAGATCATCCACGGTCGCCTGTGGGTGCTGGTGCTGTTCAACGCGTTTCTGATCGCGTCTGGTGCGCTGATCGTGTTCACGACGGGGCTATATTGGAACTTTGGCAAGGTGCTGCAGAACGACATTTTGGCTGGCGTGGACCGCCACGAGGGCGAAGAGGCGTTCTCCAATATCGTGTGCTCGCGCTGGCAGGGCATGAACAAACCGTGGATGGACTACTCGAACTGCATGGCCAAAGACTCGACCAACGATTTCCGCTTCAACGAGACGGTGCGCGTGCAGGGCGAGCTGACTGGCGTGTTCGAGGGCGAGAACTGGACGTGCTACGGTGGCGACTACGAGTGCGTGTCGGACGGCATCTCGCGCTCACAGACGATGGCGTTTATCTATATCACCATGATGGAGATGCTGCGTGCGTACACGGCGCGCAGCTTCACCAAGTCGGTGTTCCACGACATGTTCTCGAACAAGTGGATGCAGTGGGCGGCTGTGGGCTCGCTCGCGCTGACGTTATCGGTAACCAACATCCCAGTCGTCATGGACGACCTCTTCGGCTTCGCGTACGTCGAGTGGTACCAGTGGCTGTTCGCGTACGCCTTCTCGGTGCTCATGGTGATCTTTGGCGAGACGATGAAGTACATCTACCGCCGCCGCGACCGCAAGGAGCAGATGGTCCGCAGCGTGCACGACGGGTACGCAGACATGATGCAGGAGATCCGCAATCTGCGCCTGCACGTGGAGCGTCTGGAGGGCAAGCTGGACGTGGACATGGAGTACCTCCGCTCGAACAGCCACGGCCGCCGTTCGTCGACGTCGTCGTCGTCGGACTCGAGCGAGAAGAAGTCGTCGCCGTTCTTGCCGTTCGCTCGCTAGTACGGCTACGTACGCGCTTATGGGGCGAGTTCGTTCTCGTGGCATGTGGTGCCTCGTTTTACTGCACCCGGAAGAGTTTGCCTCGCTGATAGAAGGATAGCGTAAGAGAACCATCTTGTTGTTACTGACAACTTGGCGGGTCGGTTTTGTTTGCTATGAATGCAACGAACAACTCTTCTTCAATCTGCGCAAGTTTGTTCAGTGCTTGTTTGTGATGATGAGAGTACTTGTGGTTTGCATGGCTTGTCTTGATTGTCTGTCATTCGGGAGCGAGGTGCTCTAGTCGAATCACCCACTGCCGAGAGATCCTCTTCACACGTCGGCGTAAGCGCGACACCGTTCTTCTCTTTCTCGCTCGCAGATAACTGCAGGGCTCTTTCCTTCTCGCCTTTGTTGCGGTCTGTGGGCTATCTGCTGCGTGCGTGTCGACACTCTTTACATGACGATGGTTCCGGGTTCCGGGATGTTCGCTGAGATGGCCTTGTGCGGCAGGATGAGGCCTCCGTTGATGAACTTCTCGTCCTTGACCTGCACGTCTTCGCCGACGACCGTGATGCCTTCGATACGACACTAGCACGACGAAAGCAATGCATCAATCAGTCTCTCGGACATAGTAGATAGAAGTCGTGTACCAACATACCCATCTGCCGATCGTCGAGCCCCAGCCGATGATGCTCGAGTGGATCCACGAGTTCGCCCGTACCGTCACGTTGCGCAGCAACGTCGTCCGGCTCAAGCGCACGCCTGCGTAACGCAATCCGCAGTAAGCAAGCTACCGACACAGAACGCTTTCTCGCTCGATACACAAGTGTCAGCCTCACCGTCTTCGATGACGCAGCCTGGGCCGACGACCACGTTCGGGCCGATCAGACAACCCTCGCCGATCACCGCCGTCGGGTCCTGTGCTCGCATGCCAAAATCGATCAATCTTTAGCGCCCGCACTTCACACGAACACAAGTTCAAGGGCTCTGGCCATGCACAACGAAACCGCAAAAGAGATGCCAGACGCACCACCATGACGTTGCCGATGAACTTGGAGCCGGTCGTGAGCGTGTCGTCGCCGCCCACGTTGTTGAGGTAGTCCAGGTGCAAACACATGCCGGTGAGGAAGTCCTTGGGCTGGCCGATGTCCATCCAGTACCCAGGGAGC
>JAASFW010000440.1:0-18563 GCA_023334005.1 Globisporangium orthogonon
GCGCTCGGTCATGCACGAGACCGACCTCTTGTTGTTTGAACTATTCATAACACGTTCAACTGCCGTGCCAACATGCAACATGGAGCTTGCTACGTGGAGACCGTGCTGGAGCTGCTGCTTGTGACGACGATCGCCAAGCTGCTGTCGTCTTCGACGTCATCGCTGCTGTCTGTCATCTTGCGGCTGGGGTCACGTTGGGAGTCCTGGGTGTCTCGCTGGCACGATTCGCGTGCGAGCTCTTCATGTCCAGAATCATCGTCGTCACTTGTGACCGTGAAGCGCGCAGCGAGCTCCACATCGCCCGCCTCGTCGTCGTCCTGCGGGCTGTGCACGCTGAACGGGTTGATCTCGTCGTCGCGCTCGCAGCCGGCGATGCGCTCGAACGTCTCGCCTCGCTTTTGCACCATGCGCGAACGCACAGCTACTCCCATCGACACGAGCGCAAGCATCGCCGGCGCCATGAACAGCCAGCCAACGATAGTCTCCGGACTCGACGAGACATCCACACCGTTGAACTGCGCCGACTCGGCCACGCTGAGCGCGTCTGGGATAAACGGCAAGGTCAATTCTGAGACCTCGTCCTTCGCGTCGATGACGGAGCTCTTCATCAGCTTCGCCTTTCGATCCCGCTTCTCGATTGTCGCCCCAACAGGGTTTTCCGAAGCCGAGGTACGCTTCAACGCTGCTGCTTCTGCTGATGTATCTGCCACTGCCTTCCCCGATGTGATCACCCTCACTTTCACCGGCAGGTTCTTGACTGGAGTGTCCGCTTTCACTCTTTCGTCATTGCCATTCCAAGCCTTTGCATAAACTGCGTGGCTCGCAGGTAGACAGGTGTACTTGTTCACGCATGCGAAGCAGCCGTTCAGTCTCGCGAGGATCTCGCTGTCGGCGCACTTGAACTGCTTCCTGACGTCGCCCTCTAGCTTGCAGCTCGAGGCGATCGGTTCCCTGTCGTCGCACTTGGTGTTGCGCTGCGCGAGCGCATCGACCGTCGTGGTGCTGTGACTGAGCATCAGAACAACCGTCAGCATCAGAGCGGCAGTGATCGAGCCTCTCGCCAGCAGCTTCATCTTGGCCGGACGCAGATTGTGAAGTGAGCGTGAGCGTGTGGCGGATCTTTTGGGAGTGGCTAGTTATCATGCTGGACTCAGCGAGCGAAAGATTCGTGTGGGGGATCCAATTGAAAAGTCGCAGCACGGCGCTTCAACATTGCGCTCGATAGTGAGTTAGGAAGAACGATGGTGCGGTACAGCTCTTTGATGCCGTCGTACGCAGCGATGCAGTCTCTGACCTCCCTGCTTGCCGTGCGCACGCAGACGACGACACTCTCGGAAGAGCACGAGCGCGAGCTCAAGAAGATCTTTGACGACTACGACCAGGTATATGTGTGTGTGTGTGCGTGTGTGTGGATGTGATGTGGGCTAGCGTGGGGGCGCCAACATGGCGCACCGAGCACCGAGCGTACCAACCGACGCTGCCTTCGCTGCTCTAACAGAACGGATCCGGAGACATTGACATCGAGGAGGTGCGCGGCGATGTAGTGCGCGCAAGGATTGTACAGTCGCGTGGCTCCTGACTTTCGTCACTCGTGCGAACGACAGCTTCGGGACATCGCGGAGGACCTGGGGGAGCCGCTCTCGGAGATCGAACTCCAGTACCTCGCGAAGGAGTTCGATACGGATCAGAGGTGCGAGTTGCAGATCTCCAGTCGCCTCTACACAAGGGAGACTGCAGTTCGCCTGCACGCACTCATTGTTGTCGCTGTCACTGCTGCTGCTTCCGACAGCGGCGCGATCAGCTGGGCGGAGTTCATCTCGTGGTGGAAGCTGCCGTTCTGAGCTGGCGTGGCGCCAACTGAGCGTCTCGGCGTTGCGCCATCAGCAGTTGTCGCAAGAACGCAAGTCCAAAGGGATGCACTCGGATCTCTCCAGCTCTGGGTCTCTTTGCCAAGAGGCAGTGCGGCTTCCGTGCCGCTGACTCGTTTGCTTGCATGACCATGTAACACGCAGCACTTATTGCTCCCGTAGTCGTCGTGCCATGCTCTGTTCCTTATTCTGTTTCACTCTTGGTCATCGCTTACGATGCGCACGTGCTCCATGCGGCTGTGAGCTCCTCCGGCTCGATGCTGTCGAAAAGCGGCCGGGAGGTCAAGCGATTTCACAGCACTTCGTACCCATCTGGCGGGCTGTCGAAAATAGCCTCGGTTGGTTACTCTGTCTAAAAGTAGCAGTCGGTGGTTACACGAGCAATGCGTGTGCACATCGCGCGGACGGCTGCGCGTGTGCGCGTGTGCGCTGCCGTCGCGGTTGCTGCTCCCCATGAACAGATTCGCGCCGTTCCTCCCCTCGTGCGCGCCTTTACCTGACATTCCAAAGAACCACCCGAACCAGCAGCGATGGCGAAACGCGAGCGCGCGGCGCCAGTCGTGCACGAAAACGGCGGCGGCTTCACGATCAACGGCTGCGCGTTCCATGTGGCCGCCAAGTACGCGCCGCTGGACGCCATCGGGCAGGGCTCGTACGGCGTCGTGTGCTCGGTGCGGGACACCGTCACGGGCGAGAAGCTCGCGATCAAGAAGATCACGCCCATGGCTGGCGACGAGTGGGACGCCACGCACACGCTGCGCGAGATCCGCCTCATGCGCTGCCTCGGCGCGCACGAGAACGTATGTGCTGCGTATGTGTGTGTCTGTGGGGTGCAGCATAACGGAGTACAAAGCCAGTTTAGTGATTATACTTGCTGTGTGTGTGCACACGCGTTCTCGCGAGCAGATCATCTCGCTCAAGGACCTGAGCATGTGCGAGGAGAAGGACGAGCTGTACATGATGATGGAGCTCGCCGACACGGACCTGCACCGGCTCATCCAGAGCTCGTGTCCGCTCACCGAGGGCCACATTCGCGTCATCATGTTCCAACTGCTCTCGGGCGTCAAGGCCATGCACGACAACGGCGTTTTGCACCGCGACCTCAAGCCCGGGAACCTCCTGCTCAACAAGGACTGCGAGCTCAAGGTAAGCAAGAAGGAAGGAATGCTGGCAGTATCCTCCCACAGGTGGCAGCAGCTCACGCTTCCTTTTCCACAATCAGATCACCGACTTTGGACTCGCGCGCATGACGCCCAAGGAGCGTCATCAGAGCAACGACGACGGCAGCAGCAGCAGCCTAGACGGGCGGCCAGCCAGCGCGTCGCCCATGACCGAGTACGTCGTGACGCGCTGGTACCGGCCACCCGAGCTCATGCTCGCGCCGAACGGCTGCTACGATGGCGCGGTGGACATGTGGTCGGTCGGCTGTATCCTCGGCGAGTTGCTCGCACGCAAGCCGCTCTTCCCGGGCACAGACTTCATGGACCAGCTCACACGCGTGTTCAAGGTTATCCCGATCCCAGACAAGGACCGCCGCGGGTACGCCGTCGAGAAGGACGCGCTCAAATTCCTCTCGTCACTGCCGCCAGCACCACCGGGCGCCCTCGAGAAGCTCGCGCGGAGTGCCGGGCCGCACGCGAGCGACCTTCTCCAGCGCCTACTCTGCTTCAACCCGAAGGAGCGCGTAACGGCGGACGAGGCGCTCGCGCATCCGTTCTTCGACGGCGTCCGGGACGAGTGGGGCGAGATCGCGCCGCTCGCGCTTGGTCACTCGCTTGAGTTTGCGTTCGAGACCCAGGCGCTGCCGCTCACGACGCTGCGTCAGTACATTTGCGAGGAAGTGCGTGCGTTCCGCAAGAGGGACGAGGAGGCGCAGCGCAGCGCAAGCGATCCGACCGATGACGTCGATGCGCGCTCCGCGAGAGGCGAGCAAGCTCTTAGTGATGCGAAAATGAAGGAGCAAGCGCCGGAACAGCATTGCAGCTCCGAAGGAAACAGCAGCAACAACAACCAGCAGCAACAGAAACAGCAGCAGCAACAGCAACAGCAGCAGCCGCTGCTCAAACTGGAGAACGACTGGAAGCCCGGCTCGGGTTTTACGATCAAGGGCTGCGAATTTAACGTCCCACCGCAGTACAAGGCTCTCCAGGTGCTCGGCGAGGGCTCGTACGGCATCGTCTGGTAGGTGATAGTCGGTTACAGCTTTCAGTGGCGATTCGTAGATACTTATGGGATGTTGCTGGTTTCTTGTGTGTGTGCGTCGGCGGTGGCTTCAGTGCGGCAGCGGATGGGGTGACGAAGAAGAACGTGGCGATCAAGAAGATCACGCCCATGGCCGGCGACGAGTGGGACGCCAAGCACACGCTGCGTGAGATCCGCCTCATGCGGTACTTCGGGCAGCATCCGAACGTATGTACGCCCGCGTGCTCTGGTTGGGCTTTGAAAAGTGACCTCCCGAGCTAACCCTCAGCTCTGATTCTTGTGGTCACATCAGATCGCATCGCTCCAGAACCTAAGCACGTGCGCCGAGAAGGATGAGCTGTATATCATGATGGATCTCGTCGACACGGACCTACACCGGCTCATCCAGAGCAAGACCAGGCTTGAAGACGCCCACATTGCGTGCGTCCTTTGCAGTTCGTTGCACAGCAGTCAGATTAGTTCGCAACCTTTTTACTAACCGAACTCCTATATGACTGCTCTGCCGCTCGTCCAGCGCGATCATGTACCAGCTGCTCTGCGGCGCCAAGACGCTTCACGAGAACGGCGTGCTGCACCGCGACCTCAAGCCCGGGAACATCCTCGTGAGCAAGAACTGCGACGTCAAAATCACTGACTTTGGGCTCTCGCGGTACATCCCGCATGGCGGGGTGTCCTCTGCGGCCACCGCTGGACTTGACAAGGGCAAAGAGCTCATGACCGAGTACGTCGTGACGCGCTGGTACCGCCCGCCGGAGATCATGCTCGCGCCGAACGGCTGCTACACCGAGTCGGTTGACATGTGGTCTATCGGCTGCATCTTCGGCGAGCTACTGAACCGCAAGCCGCTCTTCCCGGGCACGGACTTTATCGATCAGCTCACGAAGGTCTTCAGCGTGCTTCCTGTGCCGTCCTCGGACGACAAGCGCGGCTACGCGGTTGAAGGCGACGCTCTCGCGTTCCTCGAGAGCCTGCCGCCCTGCTCACCCTCGGCTCTGACCAAAATGTTCCGGAAGGCGCCCCCGGAGGCGGTGAGTCTGCTCCGACGCCTGCTCTGCGTGAACCCCGAGCGCCGTGTCACGGCCAAGCAGGCGCTCGCGCACCCGTACTTTAAGGCCATCCGGCAGCAGCTTGGCGAGCCGCCCGAGTTCCAGGTCGCCAAGGCGTTCGACTTTGACTTTGATAACCGCGAGCTGCCGCTCAGTCGCCTCAAGCAGCTCATCCAGGAAGAGGTGAAGTTGCTACAGCGAGACCGGCAGGACCCGAGCGCGTCGTCATCGACGCCGCTCGTGTCCGCCAAGCCAGTAGCTTCGACCGTATCGTCAGGCGGTTTGGGAGGCGAAGCGAGCAAGCTGCAGCAGCCGCAGGAGCACGGCAACAACTCGGATGCTGCCATGCACTCCAAGCACTCGGAGTCGTCGCCAACCGCGCCAACAGGCGCTGACAGCCTCAGCGATGACGAGGACGAGGATTTCGAGCGCGCAATGCGGCGAGAGTCGCTCGGCGCGCAGAAAGCGAGCGGCACGACAGCCTCAGGCGAGGCGGCAGGGCCACCGATCGCCCCAAAAGAGTTCCTCGCGAAACATAACGCGTCGCCCTCGACCAATGATGGGAAGCAACGAGTCGACGAGAGCAGGCGGAAGGACCGCGACGAGATGCCTGAGACTGACGAAGGCGACTCGGAGTCCGAGTACGTGAAGCACGGCCACGAGGCAAATCAGCACTCCAAGCAGCAGCAACAGCAACAACAACAACCGAGTGTCGACTCGGAGGACGAGGAGCACGAGATCATCCAGGTGGGGCGCGCGCGCGGGGCTGTTCCGGCTGCTCGCGCCGCTCCTGGCGCCAGCAAGCTTGAGCGGCCGAAGAGCGCTGTCGGATCTCACCGAACAAGAGTGGAGGAAGACTCGCAGCGCCACCGACAGAGCAGCTCCCGACTGAGCAGCACAAGCGGTAGCAGCGCGAGTGGGAACAACAGTCACGGCGACTCGGAGCGCTGGGGGCAGCCGCGCGCGTCCGCGACGACCTCGCGCATTCACCACCCGGTGTACGGCGCGACGATGTCGACGGCTACCGACAAGCGCGCGAAAGTCGCGACGTCGAGCCGCAGCTCGAGCGCGACACCCGCAAGCAGCGCCAACAGCAGTAGCAGCAGCAGCCGAAGCGCGTCGAATCAGCACAGCGCACGCGACGGCGAGAAAAATGACGCGACACGGCACCCGGAGCGCGTCTCGGTCACCACGACCACGTCTCGCTCCTCGCACACGTCGAAGACTACACCGACTTCCTCTAAGACCAGCACCACGCCGACGTCGTCGCGCACGAACGTCACGCCGAGAGCGTCATCGTCGTCGTCGTCTTCTTCGTCCACCAAGGACGCCACGCTGCCGGAAGGCTGGATCAAGAAGACCCACTCCAAGAGCGGACGCGAGTACTACTACGACACATTGCACAAGGTTTCGTCGTGGAAACACCCAGCCAAGATGCTCGACAACATCTTCCCGAGCAGCAGCAGCAGCAGCAGCTGCAACAACAGTAAAGCTGCGACACCGACGTCTGCCGACTCGATCACACCAACGTCGTCCAAGATCGTGACAGCGGGGCGGCGCACGCTGCTGTCCGGATCGTCGGCGGCCGCGCTGCCCAAGGACTGGGCCCGGCGCACAGACCCAAAGAGCGGTCGGCTCTTCTACGTCAACCTGCTCACGAACAAGTCGTTTGCGAAGCTGCCGTCGTCCGTGGCTGCAGCCATGGCAGCCGGCAAAGAATCGGGAGGCGGAATGACGGCTTCGGCGTCGTCGTCGCACCTCGCGGCGACTGGGACCGGGGGCGCAACAACCAAGAAGAGCAGCAGCGATGTGTTGCGGAAGAAGGCGACAGTACCGCAGAGTCCGCAGTTCTCGCAGATGTCGTGGCAGCGGAAGCGAGCGCCGGCTACTGACGAGTAGGGAGGAGAGATGCAGCCTCATGGTCGAGTCGTTGGCACCTTCAATTGCTTCCCATCCATACACAAAACACAACGAGTTTGCTTGTCTTCGTGCTTGTTTTTCGTTGTACGGGGAATGAGTTCGCTTCACGCAACGAGGCCTCCAGTCTCAGCGATGCTCGGGTAAGGTGGTGGCGCATTGGGCGAACGAACACTACGACACATCGAGAGAAGAAGAAGAGATCAATAGCCGATGCGGAGAATGGCGTCGCGGAGGTGTTGTGCTTGACCTGGAAAGGTGGAATGAACAACCCTTCTCCAACTCAAGTTCACATCGATGGCACCAGTCTCGATCTTGGAGCCTGCACGCTATCAGCACAGATTGACATGCCTCGGAGAGGTGTGAGCCGAGCTCACGGTTGATTCCCTTCCTGGGCTTCTCGCAATGTTGTGTTGAGCGCCTCGAATCGGGAAATCGAGGGTAAGAGCTCGCCCCTCCCTTGATTCGTTGATGCAAACACGTCTGGCATGGCAGGTGAGAAAGTATCTGCCAGAGGCGGGTCTTCCTCCTGCGCGCTGTCCGTCGTTGCTTCCTTCAGCCTGGACACGATCGAAGACACGATGGCCGGAAGTTATGGTGCCTTTCGTAACTGCGACCGTACCCATTTCGCGTACCCCGTAACCCTCCGTCGCTCCTTATCGTAATCGCTGCCGCTTCCAGTCGATTGGTCCTCTGTGAAGAGCCAATTGGCCACCAAGACGCCCGCAGCACAGCACACCTCTCCGTCCGGCGTCGGCGAGTGCTCCGCAGCTCTCCGCAGCTCTTCCCAGCGCCCGTCCGGCCACCGACTGCCTCTCGACAGCACATAGCAAGATCCTGCGCGATGTCCGCCGCAGTGAAGAAGCTCGACGTGCACACGGCGTCGTCCGACTACTCCAAGACCTACGTCTTCCACGACGAGGACCACACGCTCGGCAACGCCGTGCGCCACGTGCTCATGCGCAAGTGCGTGCCGCTTGTGTCTGCTGGGAGGTTGCGTGCGTCAAGTGACGCCCGCCTGTTGTGCGCTGCTGGCAGCCCGGACGTGGACTTCTGCGGCTACACGATCCCGCACCCGTCGGAGCCCAAGATGCACGTGCGCCTGCAAACGCGCCTGGGTGCGTCCATCCGTCCATCCGTCCATCCTTCCATCCTTCCATCCTTCCATCCAGGGTGGCCGTCAAGTGGGTTTGCGACGCAGCGGGTGCTGACAGCGTGCATGTGTGTGTGTGTATGTGTGGCGGCGGCCTGCAGGCGTTCCGAGCGACGAGGCGCTGCGCGCGGGGCTCACGGACCTGCGCAAGGTGTCGTCGGCCATCAGCGACGCGTACCGCAAGGAGCTCAAGGCGTTCAACCGCAAGCGCAAGAACTAGGCGGCGGCCGCGCCCTTGGCGCCGCTCGCCCGTAGGACGCCCGCGTACCCCGTAAACTAATAGCTTAACGCGTCCGCCCCCTACTGTATGGCCGTCTCTACTGTACGCTGGCGCCCGGCTCGGCTCGGCTCGGCTCGTCGCTGCGCCGCGACCTAACGGATGTAGCCGCCGGCTTGGCCGGAATTGCGTTTGTAGTCGCATACTGCCGCCAAGTGTGTCGTCACGCACGCGAGCATGAAGACCCCCCGGGGAAGTTCAACTCGGCGCTGGGCCGCCGAGAGCTCATTTCGGCATTCGCCCGCGCCCCCGCAGCCGCCGCCCAAGATGCTCGCGCGCCAGCTGCTCCGCGCGCGCGCGCTCAGCTCGGCGCCCAAGGCGTTCCCCACGCGCCTGGGCGAGGCGGAGCGCGCGGCCGCCATCGCGCGCCTGGCGCCCGCGTGGCAGCCCGTGAGCGGCCGCGACGCCATCCAGCGCACGTTCCAGTTCCGGGACTTCGAGCAGGCCTGGAGCTTCATGAGCGCGACCGCGACGCTCGCCGAGCAGATGAACCACCACCCGGAGTGGTTCAACGTCTACAACCGCGTCGAGGTCACGCTGAGCACGCACGACTGCGGCGGGCTCTCCAAGAACGTGCGTTGCTGTTCTGCGGTTGCGGTTCTGCGGCTGCGGCTGCGCCATGCACGCGGTGGGAGGAAGAGCTTGCAACTAACGTGCTGCTGGTGGCTATGCCGGATGCAGGATATTGACATGGCGGTGGCGATGGACAAGTTCGCCGCCGAATCTGCGTAGAGCGCGTTACTCGCTGTGCAATGAATGGCATAAACTGGATGATGGTGCATGACGACTCTTGGTCGATTACATTAGTGGTGCGCGCTGGCCGGACGTGCAGATCCAGACACGGCGCTTCTATCTATCTGTAGTTGGTGGCTCCCTGGAGGCGCGCCTTGCGCGCCACCGCCTTGGAGATGACCGTCTCGGCGACGCTGAGGCTGCTCGACACGGAGCTCGCGTCCGACGTCGTGTCGCGCTTGCTGCGCGTCGCGACGCTCTTGACGCTCTTCGCGCCGCTCGTGGAGAGTCCCGACGAGCCCTTGTAGACGTCGCGCGTGGGCTTCTTGGAAGGATCCACCGGCCGCTTCGGCAGCGGTACGCCCTCAATGTGATCCGGATACAGGTCCGCGTACTCGACGAGCCCGCCCGTGAGCACGTAGATGTTGTCGAAGCCTCGCTGCACGAGCGTGTGCGCCGTCTGCGCGATGGTCTTCTCGTCCAGGTCGTAGAGGATCACGAGCCGGCTCTCCTGGTTTTTCTGGAGAGTGCACGAATGCGAGCGGGTGAGCACGAGCACAAACTGGCCAGCGTCATCGACGGCAATGGCGGCGCCAGACAGCAGGGCGAGACACGTACGTATCGGTGCATCTCCGGCAGCAGCACGTCGCGGCAGAGATAGGACGCCGGGAAGCTCTTGGCGCGGTGGATGCGATTCACGGCGAACTCCTCCTTCGGGCGCGTGTCGAGGATGAGGTACGGCGGGTCGTACTCCTCCTGCTCCTCCGCGTCGTAGCTCACGATGCGCGGGCCGCTGGCGCTCCCGGACTGGTTGTCCTCCGCCGGCACGCGCTCCATCACGAGCTTGCCGTCGCTCTTCTTCACCATGCGCGCGACGAGCTCGGGCTGCGCGGCGCCGCTGCCGCTGTCCTCGTACTCGTCGAAGAGCTCGGCAAGCGACGAGCACGGGATGCGGCGGAAGGTTTCGTCGCGGCGCTTCAAGAACTCCTTCGTCGCTGCTCCGCCCCAACGAACGAACGAACGAACCAACCAGTCAGTCGCCAGGTACCGTACGAGCGGAGAAGTGGCGCAGGCAGCGCTAGGTCACGTACAGATGAGCCGCACTTTGTTGACCGTCGCGCCGGTGTCGAGCTTGCTCTGCAGGTTCTTGTACTTGGGGTTCACCGGGATGCGCTTCTCCATCGCCTGCGGGCGCAGAGCAGTACGTTCGCTTATCGTGCTACACGCGATGCGCGCGGTTCAAGCAGACGTACGGTGAGCGGCGTCTTGGGCTTCGCGCGGTGCATCGTGCGCCGGTGGCGTGGGGAGCGACTTGAGCGGCAGCGAGGAAGTCGGCGAGTGAGCGAGCTGTTCAAGATGGCGCGCTTGAGCTGCCAAAATAGCTGCTCAGCAAATGGGAGCTATCTTTAGCGCAAGATACACTAAAACGTCACGTTTTACTCGCCCGACGATTTGCGCTCGAACCCCTCCGTTTTACGCCTAAATCCGAGCGCCCCAGCTTATTCGGGCAGGCATCCAGGAAGGAGCGCACGGAAGAGCAATGCTGCCGTTCCGCGGACCGCCGGTGCCGGTGCCGCCGCCGCGGGGCTTCCTGCCGCCGCCTCCGATCTCAGGTGCGCGGCCACTTCCCCCTCGCTTACTTCTCTATGGGGTACTTCTAGGAGCACGCGCCGACATCGCTCGCTGCGTGCGCTTTCCCCAGCAGGTCGCGGACCGCCGCCGCCGCCGCCACATGGGATGCCGATGCTGATGCGCGGGCCACCGCCGCCGTTCGCGCCGGTGCCGCTGCTCCCGCCGCGCCACATGTCGCAGCCCCCGCCGCCGGGCGTGTCGACGCCGGGTCCTCCTGGCGTCGACCCGGTTGGTCCCCCTGGCGTCGCGCCTGCCACCAGCAAGAGCGACAGCAGTGAGGGGACAGGGGCGAGCGGCGATGACGCGCCGCCTGCCGCTGACACGTCGAAGGAGAAGCCGAAGCCGCCGCAGCCGTTCGACGCCGGCGCCGCGATGACCGTGTTCGTCGGGAAGCTGCCGCTCGAAGTGCACGACTCGTACATCCGGCAGCTCCTTGAGGTTCGTTATACGTAGTGGATGTAGAGGCTCGGAAGCAGTTGGCGCTAGTATGCTGGGACCAGGGTGAGCGTTAAGAAACGTTGTGAACGCAGAAATGCGGGACGGTGCTCAAGTGGCGGCGCGTGGTGGACCCGGTGGCGGACAAGCCGACGTCGTTCGGCTACTGCACGTTCTCGAAGGCGAGCGACGTGCTGTGCGCGCTGCGACTGCTCGACGGCCGGGCGGTCGCGTCGCGTGAGATCGTCATCAAGGCAGACACCAAGGTGCAGGCGAAGCTCGAGGAGCTGCGCGACGCGCGGACGGAGAAGATGCAGGCGGACGACCGCCGCCGAGACGCAGGCATCGAGCAGGCGCTCAAGAAAGTGGTTGACGAGTGCAACAAACTTCGGCGCATCAACCGCCCGAACGTAGTAGCAACGGGGTTAAAACCCGAGAAGGTGGAGGAGAAGGCGAAGAGCGTGGAGAGTGCTACTGCGAAGGCTCCTGACACCAAACAGAAGCAGGAAACGACGCCGAGTAGCACACAAGATGCCGCACCTCCCGCTCTTCCTGTCGCTTCATCCGGAGCGCTTTCTTCCGTTTCGGAGAGTGGCGAGGTATGCGAGGGCCCACGCGAGGGTGATGGGGCAGCACCTGAAGCTACCCAGGTATGTCCGCACGAGGTTCAATCATGCAAGTCGCCTTCGCAGTGTCTGTCTGTACGACGACGCCTGATGCATCGATATCTCTTATTGATGTAGCAGGAAGAGACGAATGTGGAACAAGCGGGAAACCCACGTCTGCCGCAAGATCAGGCTGAGAAGCACGAATCAGAACCCGCGAAGGATCAGGCAACTGCAGCGACTACTACGACCGCGAAAGCCGAGTCGGTTGCCGACAATAATGGCGTCGGAGGAGGAGCAGCACACCCTGCAAAGGAAGCTGAAGAACTTCCTCCTCCGCGTGGAAGCACGCGGCAACAGCAGCGGAAAGATTCAAGCCACGAGGAGCGGAAGAAGCGCGAGACTCGCGAACGCCTCCACTCTCGCGACCGTAACCGCGACAGACGAAGTCGCTCTCGTTCCCGTGACCGTGACAGACGAAGTCGCTCTCGTTCGCGCGATCGCTCGAGCCGCCGTCGCCATCGGCGAAGCTACAGTTCTTCGAGATCGCGCAGCCGCAGCCGAAGCCGCAGCCGTAGCCGCAGCGCGGATCGCAAACGGCGTCGCAAAGGCAGAGAGTCTGAGAGCGCGCGCAGAAAGAGCCGCCGTCACCGTCGGCGTGACTCCTCATCTGACACGGACCGATCGGACGACGACGAGAAGCACGCGCGCAGCTCGATGCATAAGCGGCGCAGGAAGAGTTCAGCCGAGCCCGAGAAGAAGCGCCGCGAGTCGACTGGGAAGGACGTCGAGGCCAGTGGCGACAAGCCACCAGCTGAGGTGAGCGAGACTGCGCCGAAAGCGATGCCGAAGATTGTTTTGGGCTTGAAGAGTACTGCCAAGAAGGACAAACCCGCCGCCGCCGCTGCGACTATCGTGCCGGTCTTCGCGACGGAAGAAGAAGCCGAAGCTAAGCCGCTGCGAGAGCTGGTGCCACTCGACTACACGGAGGAGGAGAAGCTTGCGGGGGCGTCGGTGCAGCAGCGCGTGGCGGCCACGGTCGCCCGCATCAACAGCCGCTCCGGGGTGCGTACATTTTTACTATCTCGCTTGCCGAGCATTTTGTTCGGCTTCAACCTGACAGTGTGATCTGGGTGTCTGCGAATATCAGGACGTGAAGAGCTTGATCGAGCAGATCCCAATCGAGACGAATGCGCTGTTCGCGTTCCCGATCGACTGGAAAGCGGTGGACCAGGTACAGGGCAGCGTTCGATCGTTCTCACCCGTCTGATCTGTGACTCACGTATGGCGATGGATGCCACCCCCAGCACAACCTCGTGAAGGAGAAGATGGAGCCGTGGGTGAAGAAGAAGATCATCGAGTACCTGGGCGAAGAGGAGGCGACAATGACCGAGTTCGTGCTCAAGAAGCTCGCGCAGCGCGCGCCCGCCCGCGAGATCCTCACCGAGTTGCAGCTCGTGCTCGACGACGACGCCGAGGAGTTCGTGAAGCTGCTCTGGCGCAAGTTGGCGTTCGAAGCCGTCCGCTGCAGCGCTTCCGGCGGCGACCTCGCATGATGAAGTTGCGTCCATCGCATACACCCGTACACCACGCAGCTGGAAAATGAACTCGCTCCTCGTTACATAATGCCTACAGCTTCTAGAAAAAATGGCTCCGCACGCGCGCGCTCAAAGGCAGTGCTAGCGCGCGCCGCGCTGTCGTCGTCGTCTCTCTCGCTCGCTCTCTCTCTCTCTCGCTCGCTCTCTCTCTCTCTCGCTCTCCCTCTCTCCTTCTTTGGTCATTGAAGAGGGTGGGATAGTGAGCGCGCGCGTTACTTCATCTTCCGGAGGTCGCGCGTGATCTCCTCCTTGAAAGCGGCAGAGAACTCCTTGACCTTGGGCGCCGCCTTCTCGAGCGACGAGAGGAAGGTCGACGCGCCCTCGTTCGCGATCGTCTTGGCGTCCTCGACGCGGTAGTGCGTCTTGAGCGCGAAGCGCTGGAACGCGCGGTTGTTCGCGAGCGCCTTGACGGCCACGTCGTTCACGACGTAGGACACGAGGCGCTGGAAGAACGACATGCTGCTGCTGGTGCTGGTGCTGGAGCTTGCTTGCTACTTGCTGCTTGCGTCTCGGGCGATTGGTTGCGCACTGAGCTGAGCTGACGAGCGACAAGGGTCGAAGACGAAGTTTCGAGACTGCGTTTTCGCAATTTTAGAGCAGGAATGGTGGTCAAAAAGGCTAAAAAGCGGGTTCAAACGAGTGTTTCGCAGGCGAGTCGTGCCGAGGCATATAAAAAGCTCGTGCGCTGTGGGAATCCAGCGCGAATGGTGGGATGATGGATAAGCGTGTGGGCCACACAAATGGACCCTCGGAACGCCAGGAAACCCGCCGAAATCGAGCAACGATTGCGAGCAAACTACTAAGGCTTTTGCCGATGCGCGAGCGCGCCGGTCCTTGGAACACACCAAGCAAGCCAGTCTATGTCTGCGAATGGCCGTGGCGCGCTCTGGGGTTCTTGCGATGGCGAAACCTCTCGGGCACCTTGTATTCTCTAAATATCCCAAATCTCGGTCCCTTTTCGTAAAACCTCGGTTGGAAAACCCCAAATCCGAGGTGCAACCGCTCTAAAACCTCATGTCGGCGTGGTCCACACCGGCAAGAGAGACCACCAGCAAAAAACGCAAAGACGAGCGCCGCTCACTCACTCCGAGCCGCTCGCCAGCTTCTTCCCCACCACACACACACAGTCAGTCAGTCGCCCCCCAGCCGCTCGCCCGCTCATCTGCCACCATGATGCTCAACAAGCTGCGCTCGGCCGCCGCCGCGCCGCGATGCGCGCAGGCGCTCCAGGGTGCGTTCTACTCTGCTTAAGTACCGCCCTCCCTCTCTATCGCCGCTAGCCGCGCCACGCCCGCCACACGCCACGCCCCGCCCGGCTCGGCTCGGCTGAGGGCGAGAGGGAGAGCGTCGTAGTGCAACAGGAGGCGAATGCGCGTGTGGGGCATCGTGACTGACCGCCTGGTCTGCAGGCCGCGCCGCCGCCGCAATGAGCACGAAGACCCTGGCGGAGGACTACAGCTCGCCGGACCACTACTTCGAGAAGGACCGCGTCAGCCCTGGTGACCCGTCGAAGCGCGCGTTCACGTACTTCCTGCTGGGCGGCGCGCGCGTGGCGTACGCGACCGCCGGGCGCCTCGCGGTCATCAAGTTCGTGGGCTCCATGAGCGCGTCGGCGGACGTGCTCGCGCTTGCGACGGCCGAGTTCGACCTGAGCAACATCGACGAGGGCGCGACCGTGACGGTCAAGTGGCGCGGCAAGCCGATCTTCATCAAGCACCGCACGGACAAGGAGATCGAGCTCTCGAACGCCGTGAACCTGAGCAACCTGCGCGACCCGGAGACGGACGCTGTGCGCGTGCAGAACCCCAAGTGGCTCGTCGTGCTCGGCGTGTGCACGCACCTGGGCTGCGTGCCGACGTCGAACGCCGGCGAGTACGGCGGCTGGTTCTGCCCGTGCCACGGCTCGCACTACGACCTCTCTGGCCGCATTCGCAAGGGCCCGGCGCCGCTCAACCTCGAGATCCCGCCCTACAAGTTCCTGGACGAGAACAAGATCCTCCTCGGCTAAGAGACCGTCGGTAGTCGTCGTCTTCGTCACCGGCACCATCCGAGCCATAAGTGATCGCAGCGTGGTCCTCGTGGGTTCGTTCGCTGGGCAGTTGGTCGCCATCGGAACGCGGGCGCAGGCGTCTGAGCGGAGGAGAGATGGAGCTGGCGAAGGACGCGAGCGACGACGAGGAGATAAAAGAGAAAGAGAGAGAATGAGATCCCTTCATGCACATGCACATGGAGCACGCGCCCGCCTGATCGTAAGCCATGGAGCAGCATGTCGGGGCGGCTAGCGCGCAGCGCTAGGAGCTGTGTGTGTGTGTGTGTGATTGGCCCATTGGTCCATCGATCCACTGGTCCATTGGTCCGTCGACTGCCCAGGGCTGCACCAAAAGAACGCGCGAGGAAGCGACGGCGCAGACTGCGCAATACACTTGGCCCGAAATTGGCTCGAAATCCGTGCGTGTCGCCAGCCAGTCCGCCATTCGCCGAGGCCGAGAGACCTTCCGCCAACCGCCATGACCGCGCGGCCGCCGCAGCAGCCCGAGAGCCCGAGCGACGCGCCGGACCCGCGCCGGGAGCTGCGCCGCGCGCGCACGATCCTCATCAAGATCGGCACGGAGATCGTGCACTCGACCGACGGCGTGCTGGCGCTCGGGCAGATCGGCGCCATCATCGAGCAGATCGCGATGCTGCACATGCAGGGCCACAACATCATCCTCGTCTCGAGCGGCTCGATGGCCATCGGACGCGGCGTGCTGCACCGCCAGCACCTGCTCTCCGGCTCGATGCAGTCCCACCTGGGCGGCCGCGCGGGCGACGCCGTCGGGTTCTATGAGAAGGCGTGCGCCGCCGCGGGCCAGAGCGGGCTCCAGTCGCTCTACGAGATGCTCTTCGCGCAGTACCACCTCGCATGCTCGCAGGTGCTGGCGTCCGACACGGACTTCCGCGAGCCGGCCGTGCGCCGGAACCTCAAGCGCACAGTGCGCACGCTGCTGGGCGTCGGCATCATCCCCGTCATCAACGAGAACGACGTCATCTCGCGCCGCCAGACGCCGCTCGTGCAGGACAACCGCATCGCCTGGGACAACGACTCGCTCGCGTCGCTCTTCGCGCAGATGGTCCGCGCCGACCTCATGATCATCCTCACCGACGTCGACGGCGTCTTCACGACCAGCGCCGGTGCGCATGGGCGTCCATTTCGCCATCTTCGATGTCGTGCACGAACTAATACACTTGCGTGCGTGCCTGCTTGTTGGGATCTGTGGCTGTAGACGGCGCGGGCAGGACGCGCATCGACGAGTTCACGGCGAATAGCACGAGTGTCGTGGTGCCCGAGTCGCGCTGCGGCCCCGTGGGCCAGAAGGACAAGCTCTACTCGTGCATCCGCGCGGTGGACAGCGGCGCGGTGCGTGCGGCCGTGATCGCCAAGGCCGAGTCCGGTGCGCTGCTGCGCCTGCTCCGGGGCGAGTGCGTCGGCACGCTCTTCCACGCGCGCCCGGGCGAGCGGATCGGCGGTGCGCTCGAGAGCGAGGACCACATCGACCCGCTCTACTCGGGCATCGCGCACACCCCTTCGAGCCGCCTCTGAGCGTGCCAATCACTATGACGATACTTCTTAGCTAGCACGTCCTAGCGCACTTATAACTTGATTCTTGTATGATGCGAGTGCCACAGGGAGCTCCTGCTTGCTATCACACAGTTCCTTCCCCGTTCCTCCTTCATCCTCCCGCACAGCACTTGGACTGTTCTCGCTTGCCGCCGCTCTTGTCGTCCTCCAAGTGGATCGTCGCGACGCGCTCGAGGCGCTGGAACTTGCCCTTGTCCTCGTCGTAGATGGCGACAAGCAGGTCCTCGAAGGTCTTGCGCACGTCCTGGCCGGTCTTGGCAGACGCGCGCTGGCCGAGCACGCCGAGTTGCGCCACCGCAGCGTCGTGCTGCGCGCGGGTCACAAGGTTGCCGGCGCCGGCCGCTGCCGGCTCAAGGTCCACCTTGTTGCCCACGAGCGCGATGCACTTGGCGAGCGTACTGCTAATGTCCGCGTGCGCCTTGAGCTCCGTGTACCAGTGCTGCTGCGCGTGCTCGAACGACGCCGGGTTCGTCACGTCGTACACCACGAGCGCACCGGCCGCTCGGCGGTAGTGACTGCACCCATGCGCCAATACATGGTGTCAGTCGCTACAATTATTGATCCCGAACACCTTCATCCCCCTCCATCCAAGCAGTACTCTCAGCACGCACGAGCTCGTAATCGCGCGGTAGCGCTCCTGCCCCGCTGTGCTCATGCGATCAGCATGGTCCGAGCGTGAGTGTGCGCGCCTCTCTCAAGGCACTGCAGAGCACGCAGCACGAGTACCTGTGTCCCAGATCTGCGCCTTGATGCGCTTGCCGTTCGGGTGCTGCACCACTTTCGTGCCGAACTCGACGCCGATCGTGGGTTTGCGCACGGAAGAGAAGCCCTTGGCCGCGCCGCCGGCGCCGGCGACTGCCGCGTCGTCAGTGGCGTCACCGGTGGCGGCGAGGAACGTCGCGAGCAGGTTGGTTTTCCCGACGCTTGGGTCGCCCACGAGCACCACTGCGCACATAGCGGGCGAGAGAGTGTTGGCAAGTGGTTCCTGAGAGCGCGCGAGCGAGAGAGAGAGAGAGAGAGAGAGAGAGAGCAAGCGAGCACGCGCCTTTGTAGAGCACGTCGTACTGCTGCTCCGTCGCCATGACGACGACCACCAGCGGTCCAATTGCTGCTTTGGCTCCTGGAGAACTTCTTCAAGTACTGCTGGTACACCATAGGTTAGCAAAAAGGTACACCAGGACGGCACACTGTTCCATGTCGACATTCCATTTTCATCCAAGCTGTGATGCGCTCCTCACTCCACTCCCGGTGTGGACCACTTGACACTTCACCGAATGTGCACGCCAAAGTGCGACTTTGGTGCAATCTGAGACATGGCGATACCATTGGAAGTGGAAGTCGGTGCTGTGCTACTATCCTCCAGGAGCTCACGTCACTTTAGTGGGCGGCTGTGCAAGAGAGCACGCACCAGGTTCATACTGGATTGAACACGTGTGCGTGTGAGGAGACCTCACACACAGGGATGGCTCGTTGAGTCAC
>JAASFW010000441.1:0-18552 GCA_023334005.1 Globisporangium orthogonon
CACCACTCTTGTCCTCCTTGTCCTTGTTCCTGCCGTACGAGTCCTTCGACGATCCGTACGGCGTCTCGATCTCTTCCACATTCTTGTCCTTCTGCGAGTACGTGGAGGACGGAGACTCGATCACGTCATCCTTCGGCCATCTGAATGGCTCGTCACGTTTCTTCGTGTCCTTCGAAGCATACGGCAGTGGATTCGTAGCCTTGGCGTTCGAGTCTGATGCGTATGGAGACGAGCTGGTGTCTTTGCTGTACCTATCCCCAGAGTTCGTCGTGGTTCCAGTCGAATACACAGGTGCGCGAGCGTAGTTGTCCGGCTGCGTTGCACTCGAGTACGGATTGGCATCAGTTTCAAGTGTGCGTGAAGCCGCAAGGCTCTCGCCCGACAGCTTCTTTAACAATGCCTCTTGCTCCGCTTGTTGGGTCGCGATTTCGTTTGACACAATGTCGTTGGCGAGGAACACGCGCTCGCTGGCAATGGCGGCAGCTTCGCCATCAAACTCAGATGTCAGCAGTTCATCATCAGAAGTCGAGAGCGCTGAGATGACGTCGTCCGCGGTCTCAACAGCACGCACGCTGTCGCCCAGATGTGCCGTCGCCACGTTCGTCTCAGAGCCAAGCAGCATGACTTCGAGCGGTGCATCTTCACTGCCCGTGGACGCGAGGTTCTCGATAACCTGGTCGACGAACTGGCTCTTGTCGTCGCCGTCCACGGTGGCTGCGAGGTTCTCGACCATCTCGCTCTGCAGTAGCTCTGGGAGATTGTGCGACTCGGCGAGAAAACGCACGGCGCGGTCCACCTTGTCGTCTTGTGTGACGCTTTCGCTTGCGAGGAACTTTCGCGCGTTGTCAAGTGCCGCGAAGCCGCTGGTCGCCATTGCTCTTATCGTCGTCTCCTTCGGCGTTGGTCTCTCTTGCTTGCGGCGTGTCTTGTTGGCGAATGAGCGGTTAGCATGGGCGATCGCGCGGATGCGGTCGGCCAAGAGTTACTCGACACCCCACCCGCCGCTGACGCGACGCGTAAGAAGCGTCGTCGTTGGCGGCCTTTCGGCGTGCGTCGGATCCCGCATTGCGAATGATGGTCGAAAAGTTGAAGATATCCTCTTCGCATAATTCCGAACCGTACTTGATCGCGTCATTTCAGTACCTTCCATCGTTCGTCCCCTCGTTTTCATCACTCAGGAAAGAAGGCCATGGCTCGTGCCAGCTGCAGCAGCAGCAGCAGCAGCTCGCTCGGCTTCCGCGGCGTGCTGCTGCGGCTCACGGAGGCCGACGAGGCGGCGACGAGTGGCAGCAGCGGCGCCTTCCGCGTGCTGGCGCCCGACGCGGAGCTGGTGCTGCCTCCGGCCGCCTCCGCTGCGTGCGGCGCGAACGCGCTGTCCGCGCGCGCTGCGCAGGTGCTCGTGGTATCGGACCGCGTGTCGGCACGGCTGCTGCAGCGCACGGGCTGCGGCGCCGCGCTGCTGCAGCGCGAGACGCGCTCGGCGCTCTGGGTGGAGAGCTGCGCGAGTGACGGCGGCGGCCGCTCCTGCTATTGCTTCCAGTTCCGCTCGGGCATTGAGTTCGATATGTTTGCGCGCACGGTGAGCGCCTGCCTGCGCGCGCAGCAGCTCGCGCTGCTCGAGAACTCGGTGCTGCTCGAGCTCGAGCTCGAGGCTGAGCGCCGCACCAAGCTGCTGCAGCAGCAACAGCAGCAACAAGCGAGCGCGGGGCCTAAGCCACCAAAGAGTAGTCTGAAGCCTAAGAAGGAGAAGGAGGCGCAGCTGCCAAGCGCTGCGAAGGCGTCGAAAGTGGTGAAGCCGCTGCCGCTGGCAGCGCGCGATCAGCAGCAGCAGCAGCAGCTGAGCACCGCGTGCATCTTATGCGGCACCAAGGGGCTGAGTGGGAAGCCGCTGTCGATGCACCCGTTCGTGCTGCAGGTCAGTATATGAGCTAGAGAGTATAGAGGGAGGAAGGCATAGAAGAGAGAGAGAGAGAGAGAGAGAGAGAGAGGAAGCTGAAGACACTGAGTCTGGTGGTGGTGGTGGGGGTGTGACTGTGCGGTCAGGACGCGTGCGGAGCCAAGTGCCACGTGTGCAAGGTGTGTCTGCAGCAGATTCTTAAGCGGCGCGTGACGAGCCAAGCGAAGTTGACGACGGGGGCGGGCGAGGCGGAGGCCGTATGCGGGCTCTGTGCGCAGCACGCATCGGTGTTCCCCACACAGGAACTCAAGAAGTGTGCGATGCCCATGTGCCCGCGCATATACTGCGCGCCGTGTCTGCAGCGACTTGTGGGCAAAGCACAGGTGAGGTTGTCCCGCGAGTGATGACCTGTGTGTGTGCCTAACTGAGTGATGTGTGCTGGTGTCACCTCTCCTGATCATTAGACGTCCAAAGTCTGGCGGGCGAAGCAGTGGCACTGTCCGAACTGCACGAACTACCACACTGCAGGCAGTAGTAGCAGCAGCAACAACAGCGCAGAAAACGCAAGGGCTTCGGAGCCTACTGCTGTTCCTGCTGCCGGGGGATCACTAGAGAGCAAGATCAGCGCGGACGCGCAGGCGAAGAGAAAGCGGAAGCGACAGCTCGAGAACTCGGACGATAATCCCCTCACACAACTCCAGCAACCGAAGCAATCAAAGCAGATGCAACCAAAGCAGCAGCTGAAGAAAGAGGCGTCCACGACAGTTGCCAACGTGGCGCTGGCACCGGACATGGAAGTAGTAGACTACGCGGCCAACTACTTCCAGTTCCTCATCCAGCGCGAGTTCGCCAAAGTGGCGGGTGAAGAGTCTGAGGACGTGTGCTTCTGCTGCAAGGACGGTGGCGAGCTCGTGGAGTGTGACTGGCCGGGCAAAGAGCTTAGTTACGCGCGGTGCCCGAAGGTCTACCACGAAGACTGCCTGGGCTACAAGGTGCCGGAGAACGTTGAGTGGAAGTGTCCGCGCCACCGCTGCCAGGCGTGCGGCATCATCGCGCTCTATGCGTGCCGTTTCTGTGTCACGTCGTACTGCTCGGTGCGTCAGCAACGGGTCATTGCGTTGGCTGTCGTCCGTGCTGCTTGTTACGCTGACGATATCACTCTCTCTTTCTCTTACTATCAGGAACACGTTCCGGAGGACGTGAAGGTGATCGGACAGGCGACGAAAGACATGCCCGAGAACAAGTACGTCATGTGCGCCAGCTGTGACCAGCACGCGCAACGAGCACTGAATGACGGGAAGCTGTCGGTGAAGACCCACTCGCTCCTGCTCCGACTGCCCGCAAAGCGCAAGTGAGGACAAAGGTAAGGGTCATAGGGTGGAGAGCGAAAGCAGCGATCTTCGACCAATCGAGAGATACACGAGGTGACAAATGCGATCAAAGATGTTTGTTTGGTGCTGTAGTGCTCTGTTGCAGTGTGTGAAGAGAAGTTGCACAGTGGCTTCCACGGCTGTAGAGACATTGATTGTCGGAGTGGAGAGGGAGAGCTGCAAGAGCGCAATACGAAAACCGGAGTCCGCGATGCGTCCGATATGCCGCCACGCATTGTAGAGTTGCTGGACAACCGCTTCAAGCCATGACTGCGTGCAGCGAGAGCGACACACTCAAATCCATGTTTACGGATGTGGTAAACTAGCTCTCGCAGTCACGATGTCCACGCGCTTGCCCTCTCGAGCTTGCAAATGAAGACTGCGTCTCGACCTGTGGCAGCGCTTGTTCTGGGTTCAGCACATGCGATGTTGAAGAACTCGGCAGCAGACTCGAAAAATGCTCGCTCTCGCCTGAGCACAGTTGTCAGACGCGAGCGTCACGCACGCATATACTGTACAAAGTCGAGCAAGCACGTGAGATCACGCACTCTGGCATCCGCTGCTTGTACGCGATGAGAACAACTGGAGAGCTCGCAGCTTTCTCGGCGACTACTTGGTGGTTGGTGAGCATAAGGAGAGATGAGAGGAGGTTCTCGTACTGAGAAGGTTCATATAAACAGTCGGAACAGAGCACGACGTCCGCGTTCGCATCGAGAATGGCTTGAGTGAGAGCATCGCCCCTGAAGCACAAACAAGCGCATGGCTCAGTCGTAGACCTGTTGCTTCATGAGTGCAAGCTCTCTCTCTCTCTCGCGCGCGCGTGTGTGTGTACCAGCAGTATGCCTGCACGCTGAGCGCGTCTTTCGCCACAAGATCGCGCAGTTTTGCATGTTGCAGTGCAGCAAGGCGCATGTTGTCGGTGGTGAGCGGCATCACCGCCTCCAGATCGGTCAGCAACAGCGACACCAAGTCGCCCGTGGTGAGTGCGAGAGCAAGTCCGACTGCTCCGGTGCCCGTGCCGAGCTCAACCACGCGCTTGTGTGCCAGCATGTGCGGTTGTTCCTGCTGCACGAATGCGATAAGCGCACGCGCCTAGAGAATCGCAGACACTACCCGATCAGCACACAGCGCGTGCGGACGCAGAGACAGATGCACGCACGCAGTCCCAGACGACGCCCGCGATCCCAAACTTGCTCAGGTCCTGCTGGATGGTAATGGCCGTCCTGGTCGTATCGCCTCTACCAGCTTCGTCGCCAGTAGAGTAGACGAGTGGGATCGAGATCTCTGCAGCGCTTGCTTGGACAAAGTTGACGCCAAGCTTCGGTTGCTGCGCTGGAGTTGGAGAGGTTGCGGTGATAAAGAGCTCCGTCCAGCGCAACGGGAACGCCATGCCATTCGCTGCGTCGTTCGCTGCCTCTGTCTCTAGGTTGCTCGAAGGGAGCAAGAGCGTCGAGTCGCCGTCGCTTCCAATATCAGCGCATATCACAGCACACGCCTCCACCTCACAGTGCAAGATCTCCCCCCCCTCCTTCCACATGAATACACACACATGAGACGAGAGGTGCGCACGCTGTTCACATCAAAACTACTACCGTATGGCTCGCTCGCTAGGTTGCGTCACACGCTCCAACTCAGTTCTTCTTCAGCAAGGTCAGGCGGGCGAGCTCAAGCGAGCTCACGAGCCCGATGTCCGGGTGGAATGACGGGCGAATGTACTTGTCCACGGGCGGGTACTTGACGTAGTGGTTGATGACCGCCTCGAACTTGGCGCGGATGAGCGCGAAGAGCTTTTCGCGCTTGGAGATGCCGCCGCCAATCACGATCACCTCGGGCGACACCATCAGCGTGAGGTTCACGCACGCGTGCGCCAGGTAGTGCGCGAGCGCGTCCCACACCGGGTTATCGTCCGTGAGCGTGTGCACGTCACGACGGTCGATCCCCGTGCGCGCGGCAATGGCCGGCGAGCTCACCATGCCCTCGACGCACGTGCCGTGGAACGGGCACGCGCCCTTGAAACCCGAAGCGATGTCCGCATCCGCGAGCGGTACGAGCATGTGACCGCCCTCCGGGTGCATGAAGCCGTGCACTGCCTGGCCCCCGAGCGCCACGCCGATGCCCACGCCCGTACCGACCGTGATGTAGCACGCGCTCGAGATGGCGCCGTGGCCGCCGTGCGAGAGCTCGTAGAGCGCGGGCGCGTTCACGTCCGTCTCGAATCCCACGGGCACTCCCGGGAACGCACGCTCGAACACTCCCACGACCTCCGTGTTACCCCACTCGGGCTTGGGTGTGCTCGTGATGTAGCCGTACGTGGCGCTCGCCGGGTTCAGGTCGATGGGGCCGAACGACGCGATGCCTAGCGAGTGCGTCAGTTGGTCTGCAAATGGGAATGCACGAGAGTAGTGGAGCAGTGCGCACCGATGGCGTCGAAGGTCTGTGTGCGCAGCCACGCAACAGCGGCGCCGAGCGTCTCGGCAGGCGTTGTTGTCTCAATGCGGGTGCGCTCGACGATGTTCTGTGGGTCGTCGACGGCGATCGCGAGCAGCCACGAGGTGCCGCCGAGCTCCACGCCCGCGAAGCGCTTGCCGGAGGTCGCCATAGTGAGAGCAAGAGAGAGAGAGAGAGGAGCTGTGCTGCTGGAGGAGGAGGAGATCGCTTGAGCGGGAGGCTGCAGGTTCCAGATTGCGAAGTGAGTTGAGCGCCGACTTGCGCTTCTGTGATTGGCATGACGGACTTGTATTTGAACCAGGAGAGAGAATGAGAGTGAACGATAGAAGCCATACAACTGCCAAGTGGCTGGAATAGAAGGACGCAGAGGTTGGAAATGTACAGAAGCAGGGCGGGCTGCTGGGAGTGAAGTGGTAACAATGGTGCTTGGATCTGCGATCCGAAGACACTGCATGTGCGTCATGGATCTTTGAGAGATCTACAGTGCGCACAGTACAGCAGAGTAGCTGCATAGAGCTTGCACGCACAGCTCTCTATCTTTTCAACACCTGAGCTGGAGTCCCGTAAAACCTGAGACCGCCCGATCTCCCAGGATCGACGTGAATTGCAGCAGGGAGGACACAGCAGGGGCTTGCGGCAGGCAGGGCAGAGGGAGCGAAGGATATACTCGCCGCACCACACACACGCACCAGCGCTACTATAGCAGACCATCCACCGACTCCAGAGACGAGCCGGTCCCGCCTGCTTCAGAATCAATAGTGCAATTGCCCACACCGGACCTCCCTCAATTTCAACATGTGCTGATCGGCATCGCAAACACCCCCGCGACAATGCGCAGGTTGCTGATCATCGCGGCATTCCTGGACCTTATCACCGACCTCGCGATCGGCTGCTTCCCTCGCAGGTGATGATGCATACACAGTCATGATTCCATGCAAGCTCGAACTCTCACGCTTGGAAGCCTCTAAGTGACGCCATCATACCACCTTCCTTTCATCTCCAGGCTGGTGGATGTTTGAAGCGAGTGGGCTGGTGCATTCTTTCTCGGTAGCAAAGGTCGGTTGCATTCAACTTTGAATCGGAACAGGTAAAGCTCAGTTGCAAGCAATGAACTGGAGGACGAAAGTGAGGGACGGAGGATGCGACGAAGGACACCGCCTTGCGCACGCATCGTACAGACAACCAATTACCATTTCACGGGCCCATCTCTCTCGCTTTCTCGATCGTGATCGCGATGCATTGCCATGCTCGAGTCGCTCTTGCCCAGAGATCATCATGCTGCATCATCTCTTTACCTCTCACTCACAGCTTCAAGAAACTCACGACCTCCTTGTCAAAGCACGACTTGAGGAGACTGTCGCCGTTGATGATCTTCGTCGTCGCCACGATGATATCGTACGGACCTGCGCAAGTTCCACACACCAAATGTCAGTAGCTCTTCCACCGAATCAATCGACCAAAGCCACAGCAGCCTTAATAACAAGAGCTGCCCTTCCCACGTACACTCTGGCTGGCGAGAGATGTGGCGCAGCGCGGCGATCTCCATGTACGTCACACCGCCCACGTAGTACACGAGCATCACCTTCCGCTCTTCGCCGCCAAAGCTGTCGAGCTTAGGCATCGCCGCCGCCGCCGCGCTCGTCGCATCGTCTTGCTGGCTCGCTGACCCACTCGTCTGCGAGAGCTCGGCGGACGGGCCGGGCAGCTGACGCAGCGCCTCTTGGATGTTCGCCCAGCCGCGCGGCTTCGTCGCGAACTCGACGATGCGAGCAGACAACGGCGCGTACCCGGGCGCGTGGCCCTGACTCACGTACGCGATGTCCCGCGGATTCCGCGGGTCAACCTCGTCGTTGATGAGGCGGAAGGACTTGCGTGCGATCGAGAAGCCACTCGCCTCGGTCCAGAGCGTGTCGCGACGACGCAGAAAGCCCGCCTTCTCGAGGCTGGTGAGCGCGAGTAGGACTTCGAAGCCATACGTCTGCACGAGCTCGCGACGGATATGGTCATAGTTTTTGGCCTTGATGCCGCCGCTCGTGACGGATTGGAGGCAGAACTGACGCAGCACGCTCAAAAGCGGCTCCTGGAAGCCCACACGCTCCTCGAGCTGGTCGAAGATTGTCTCGCCCATGAGCATCGCGTGCTCGGCGACCTTGAGGTCCCGGAAAGCCTTGTTGTCGGTCGTCTTCTTGATCAGCTCGGCGAGGTTGATATGCTGCATGAGCGACTGGTAATTCTGCTTGAGCCCGGGGATGCGCTTGACGAACTCACGGATCTCGCTGATCGACGCGTCCCGGTTTTTGCGGAACTCGTCGTAGCGCGCGCGGATGTCGTGCGCCTGCTGCTGCAGGTTCATGCCGAGGCGCTCGACGTGGTAGTCGCGCACCTCCGCGTACAGCTTGTCGTTCGAGTTGAGCGGGACAGCCACTTTCTTGCCCGCAGCGGTGCTGCCGCTGGTCGAGGAGCTCTCGTCGTCTGCGATGAGTTCGGCGTCGACCGAGATGAAGCCGTTCGTGATGCCGAGGATCTCGTCGAGCAGCCCTTCGTACGTCAGTGGCGTGCACATGGGCGTCGCGAGGTCCACGGTGCGATCGAGCAGCACGAGCGTGTCGATCTCCGGGTCGAGCACGCCGATGGGGTTGCCCGCGACTTCCTGCTCGCGCTTGAAGTGCGCCATCTTCTCCCAGACGATCTTGGACATGGCGCCCTTGTACTTGACGCGCGGGATCATGCCGAAGATCGTCTGGAGCTTGATGATCGAGGCCGCGACCGTGTGCAGGTTGGTTTTGTCGCCGTCGACGTAGAGCTCTTTGAAGCCCGCGTCGAGCTCGAGCGTGAGCACGTCATCGTCGAGCGGGATGAGGTCGAGGCGGAACTCACCGACGCTCAGGCTGCCGAACACACCCTCCTTCTTGAGGATCTCGTCGCACACGAGCGTGCGGCGGCTCACGAAGTAGAGGTGGAAGCGCTTCTTCCCACTACCGGTGCTGCTGCTGCTGTCGCCGAGCTCACGCACGTACTTGGCGACGTAGCGCATGGAGCGCACGCTCGGGCGTACGAGGAAGAGCACGAACTCGCAGCTCGTCTTGAGCGTCTTGCCGAACGGCGAGACGTCGCGCACGCCGTGGTCCTTGAGCACCGCGGTGCCGTCCACGAGCACGTGACTCAGCGGCCCCTGCAGCTCCGGGTCCAGCACGAAGCAGATGTCCTTGCCGATCGCGTCCATGATGGCGAAGAGCTCGCGCCGCGCGTCCTCGCGCAGCACCGCGAGGTTCAGCACGCCGTTCTCGAGCGTCGACGCCTTGGACATGCTTGCGCTTCCGACCTGCTTATCTTCGCTACTGCTTGCTTGGCGAGTGAGACCGGAAATCCGGTTGCTTGATCCTCCCTTTGATCCGCGCCACACCAGCGCCACACCGCGAACATTCGACTCGGCGTATACAAAAAGCAGCTTGACGCTGCGAAAGTGCGCTTTTCGAGCTTCCGGATGACAAGCAGAGCCCCATCGAGAGCTCCGCTCGCCCACCAGCAAAGCTCTGAGAATGCTGCTGCTCGGCAGGCTCCGAAGCGCGCGCGGCGCGGCCGCCGCCCTCGGGCGCCCACACCAGCGCGCGCTACACGTGGACGCAGCATCTGACGCGGTACTGACGCGCGAGTACATCTACGGCGCGCTGTACGCGCGCGAGAGCGGCTACTTCGCCACGCGCCACGTGCTGCACGCGCCGCCGGCGCCGCTGGCGTTCGGCGAGCTCTGGGGCGAGCGCGACTACCGCGCGCGCGTGGCCGAGCTCTACCAGGCGCATACGGAGGCTTGGCTCACGCCCGTCGAGGTCTTCGCGCCGCACTACTCGCGCGCGCTGGCGCGCTACATGCTCAACTCGCCCTTCTGCCCGCCTGATGGCCGTCTCGCGATCTATGAAATCGGCGGCGGCGCTGGCACCAATGCGCTGCACATCCTCGACTACCTCAAGGTAGGTGGGTCGGTGGGTGGGTGGATGGATGCGCGTGTGGTTGGCATCGCAGCGCGCAGTAGTAAATGGTAAGACAGAACTGAAGGAGAATGAATGAACAGGAGCACGCGCCGGACGTGTATGCGCGCACCAAGTACACGCTAATCGAGATCAGCCCGACGATGGCCGAGCGACAGCGCGCGCGCGTCGCAACGGCGCACCCGCAACAGTGCGCGGTCATCAACACGGACATCCTCACGTTCGCCGACACGCACGCGCCCGTGAACGAGCAGTGCTTCTTTCTGGCGATGGAGGTGCTCGACAACCTCCCGCACGACAAGGTTGCGCTCAGGAACGGCAAGTGGTACGAGACGATCGTGCGCATGAGCAGCGAGCAGCTCGTCGAAGACATGCGGCCAGTCGAGGACATGCTGATCCGCCAGACGTTGCGTCTGTTCGGCTGCGACCTGCCGCTGCGTGTGCAGTACCGTCTCAACTCGAGCTTTGCGCGCCGCGTGCGCAGCTGGGTCGGAAAGGAGGAGAAAGAGCTCAGCGCGGCGTTCGTCCCGACTGGCGCCATGCAGCTGCTCAATACACTGCGCACGTCATTCCCGCGCCATCACATGATCGCGGCGGACTTTGACACGCTGCCAGCGCCCACGCTCGACCCGAAGTCGCCCGTGAAGGCGCTTCACCACCCGCTGAGCATGACCGCGACGTCCTCCGGGACGCTGTGCGCAGCGAACGCGCCGCTCGTCGCGTCCAAGACGTCAGGTGCGGTCGTTGATGCCGTTTTTTTTGCGATGTAAGCTAGCGATGGACTGAGCACTCGCTACTACTGCATGGTCGTTGCGACAGGCGTGACGCAAGATCACGACACGTACTTGGTCGAGGGCGGCATCGCTGACATCTTCTTCGCGACGGACTTTGCGAAGCTCAAGAAGGCGTACTGTAGCTCGCTCCAGCGCAAACCAGACGAGGTATGTGTGTGTGTGTGTGTTTATAAGCGTGAGAGATCATCTGTGAAGCGCAGAGGCAGCAGCGCTCACACTCTTCGACGCATCCCGTGGTCGGTCTTCTAGGTCTCGGTCGTCAAGTCGGCGGCGTTTTTGAAGGAGTTCGCGGACGTTGATCGCACGAAGACGATCACAGGGTAGATGCATGGTGTGCTGCGGGTTGTGACATGCGCGGTGCGACCAGCTGACATCGCGTTGTTTGTGCTTCGTGCTTGGTGGTGCTGGCTTTGTTGCCAGGTACAACCCGCTGCTCCAGGACTACTCGAACACGAGCTTCCTGCTCTCCTAGAGCTCTTGTCTCCTCTCTCACTCAATAGACGCAAAAATGCTCAGCTCAAGTTCTCCCGCGTGCATCGGCTGTACATTCGATTCCAGTCTCCTTCTCTCTCTCTCTCTCTCTCTCTCTCTCTCTCTCTCTCTCTTTCTTCGTCGCGCGATGGCTTTCAGAGGTGGTCGAGCGGCGGGCGGAACATGAGCGAGTGGCTCTTGCTCGAGAGTTTGCCCGTCTCCAGAGCGCGCTGCGAGTCGCGTTCGCACCGCTGGCACACGATGTACGTCGATCCAGGGATGTCGCGCGACGCCGGTCCGACTTTCTTGATCTCTCTCGGCACGTGTTCCTGTTGCGGGAGCGAGGGTGATCAGTCCCAACACTGGAGAGCATCGTGGCGGTAGGCAGAACCGCACCGCGCAGTACGAGGTGACGCAGAAGCGGCATGAGTACTTGGAGAGCACGTCGCAGAGCTGACAGTAATGGCGAGGGCAGTTCCACACCGTGACACTTTCCGGCACCGAGTAGCCCAAACACTCTGCTCAGCAAGATAACGGAAGGTAACTTGTCGAAGATCGACGGCATGTCATCGCTTATGCTGCTGCATTCACACACGCACCTTCGTGGTACACCTTTGGGCAGCGGCAAGAGTTGTGGATCTTCGGGTCCCAGTCGCACTCGATGAGCACGCCACCGTCTCGGCAGATAAAGCAAAAGTCCTCCGACTCCTCCTGGATCGCGTCTGAGTTCTCTCGCTCCGTGAGCGCTTGGAAGTACATGGCAGAGTCGTCGAGAGACGCAGTGTTGGACATCAACTGCGTCTCGAGGCGACCACTGTTTCGCCTGCTCTGGCTCGCAGCCGTCCTCGCCGCCGCTGTCTCCTGTGGTCGAGACTTGTTTGTCTTGAGGGTTCTTGGTGGTGGTTGCGGCGCCGTCGACAGCTTAGACTTTTTCATGATCTTGATCGACTCGAGGAGCCGGCGCTTCTGCGGCAGGTCCAGCACGCTGCTGCTTGTGCTATTGACGTAGCTGACTGTGTCGTCGCTGTCGCTCGCGTCGAACGAGTTGTCGCGCTTGATACTGCGCAGCATGCGCTTGTTGCCATTGGTTCTCGGAGACGGCGGCGTTGCAGAAGCTGTTGCAATAGCGTGTTCATCAGTGCCACGAATGTGTATCCTTTGGTTTCGCCAGTCGCACCTTTGGCTTTAGCAGTGAGCACCAGGTCGCCCGTGAAGTTGGCGCAGCGGATTGTGAGTTCACCAGCTGCCGAGAATGCGAGCTGCACATCGGCGGACGGTGGAACGTTCACCTGTACACCTAGGAGTCATCCGGAGCAAGCGGATGTCAGGATGACACTCCGAGCAGCCCCGTGATGCTTCGGAGACAGCGGTTGGCCACCTTCGTACGTAAGCACTGGCATCTTGGTTGTCAATCAAAACGAGCAAAAAAGTAGATTCTTTTGCGATCTACTGGACGCTTTCCCTAAAGTACGAAATCCAACCAACACACTTGGCGTTTGTATGCGCACAACAGAAGATCTGAAGTAACGAGAAGACTCGGAAACATGGCGGAGGAGCAGCAGCGCGGAGAAGCGCTCGCCGCGTACGCCTCTCTCTCTGCTTCGCGTGCGATGCCGTCCGTACATCGAGCAAACTCGCTAAGCGCGCTTTTCGCTTTCTTCACGCTTGCAGGTTCATGAGCATCACAGGCGCCGAACCCGCGAGCGCCTCGCAGTTCCTGGAGGTGCGCACGAGCCCTGCTGTGTGGCGGTTGCGGTGGGAGCTCCATGGACTCACTGCTTCCTGAATGTATACGCAATCAACCTCTCGACGGCCGAGCAGCTCACGAACTGGCAGCTCGATGAGGCCGTCAACTTGTACATGGAGAGTGGGGGCCAGGGCTTCGGCGGCGGCGGCGGCGGCGGCGGCGGCACGGGAGGAGCGCAGCTGCCACCTCCGGCACCCGCAGCCGGCGGCGGCTTCGAGTACGGCGACGGGTATGATGAGGGCGAGACTCACTTGATGACGTAATGTATCGGCAAATGGGGAGCTGAGTGATGGTCATGCATGGATCTGCAGCGATGTGCGCGCGCCAGACCCGTCGAAGCGCCAGCGGCTCGTGGGCTCAGCGTTCGACGGAAGTGCGGGCGGTGTTTGTGCTAAGCGAAAGCAATGAAACGAGTCAACTGGTACTAATGACAATCGGTGCTGCAGTGCCGCTGCGCAGAATACACGACCAGTTTCGAGACTTCGCGGCCGAGAGCATCGCGGCGATCAACGCCGCGGCGGAAGCGCCGGGCATCGCGTCCGCGTTCGGTGAGGCTGCTTGATTACGTTGTTTTTGTGTCGGCGTGTTCCAGTAAAGTAATGCTCATGCTATGGTGTGTGGCGCCGTCGGCAGGTCCGGGTGTCGACGACGGCGCGAGCCGAGCGCGCGACCTGAGCGCTCTCTTCCAGCCGCCGGTGGACATTATGTTCCAGGGCACCTACGCCGACGTCCGTTTTCAGCGAACTGTTGCTGAGAAGGAATATCAAGAGCTACGAGGCTAACACATTGAGTAACCCTTGGGACGTACAGGCTCGGATGCATGCCAAGAACGAGGGAAAATGGCTGCTGGTGAATATCCAGGACGAGATCGTGTTCGCGAGCCACATGCTCAACCGGGACACGTGGTCGGACGACGTGGTGCAAAATCTCGTCGCGAGCGGCTTCGTGTTCTGGCAGGTATGGGGCTGCGTGCGATGCTAATGAAGTATGCTGACGAAGCACTGGATTGTGTGATGACAAGTCTGCTACGCTGCGGGATTTTTTTCCCCTTCTGCACTGTTATAGAACTACTGGGCGTCCGAGCACGGCAAGAAGTTCTGCACGCTCTACCAGGTCGACCGCGAGAAGCTGCCTGTGATCGTGATCATCGACCCGCGCACTGGAGAGATCGTGCAGTGCTGGGAAGGGTTTCTCGAGCCGCAAGACCTGACGGAGAAGCGTACGTCCTGGACTTGGTCTCTTGTTGTGATACTTGGTGGTGACGTTGGTTGGCTGCGTGCTGCTGCTGTGCAGTGTCCGACTTCTGTTGCGCGTACACGATGGATCCGCCTATGGGGTCAAGCGCGACGGAGCCTGCGGTATGTCCCGGATTTGTTTCTTTTGCGTGGCTGGTGAACTCGGGCGCAGATCCGTTGCTGTGGGCGGGGGTGCCATTGTCGCTGACATTATTTGTCGGCCTTAGCCGCAACGCACGATCGTCGATGCGTCTGAGGACGACCAACTGGCCGCAGCGATCGCTGCATCTCTGCAGAACGGGAGCGACGACTCGGATGCTGGCGAGACGAAGCAAGAAGAAGAGGAAGAAGAGGAGGAGGAGGAGGAGGTGGAAGAGAAGTTTGAAGCGCTGGAGCCCGAGCCTGCAGGTATGCTTCCCTCAAACGTGCTACAAACGATCGGATACGGCATCGATTAAGACATTAGCACACGACTTGTGTGACTTGGTGCGCTCAGACGGCACCCCTGGCGTGACCCGCGTTCAAGTGCGAGCGCCCGATGGCTCTCGGCTGACCCGGCGCTTCCTCAAGACGGATCCGATGTCGAAGCTGTGGCTTTTCGTGAAGGAGCAGGTGCGTGCAGCATGCAGCAGAGGCTGCGAACTGTTGTCCGCTGCGTTCTCCAGCCACTGATGGATCTGTTCCCACACAGATCCCCGAAGCGCGGAGCCGCTCCTTCGAGCTGCGAACTGCTTTCCCGCCTGCTGCGATCACGTACAGCGAGTCCGCGACGTTCAGCGAGAAGCAGCTTGAGAACGCCAACCTGATGGTCAAATGGGTGTGAGAGAAGAGCAAAGCCACTCGTGTGCTTGCGCTGAAATGGGAGGGATGCGATCTCGAGGTGCTTTCCAGCATGAGTGTGAGCAGACCGCCTCTGCGCATGCCACATCACGAACAACAGCATTTTTTTACATCAAACTTGACTGCCAACTCGAGTTGTAGACGTAGATGTGTGCATTGAGTTCGTGTTACCTTCATGGAGAATGCCATCCACAATGGTTGTGCAGATGCAAGTATGGATGATTGATTGATTACCTCGCCTAAGCCGCTGTGGTTGTTGTGGTTGTCGAGACCTTGTGTACTGTCGTCGTGACGCTACCGCTGCTTGTCGATACCGAGGCGCTGCTGGTGCTACGGTAGTGCACCACGCGTTGCTGGCGACGCAGCATGAACACAGCCACGAGGCGCAGAACCACGAAGTATCCGATGAGCACGAGCACGTTGATCGCCAGGCTCTCACTCGTCGCACTGAGCAGCTTCTGCTCAGCGTACGACTGCACCGTCAACTCGCCCGAGACCTCGAGTGCTGCTGGCGTCAGCCGCAGCGGTTTGCACGCAACAGTGGAAACCTCGGTCACGATGCCTTCGTTCTCTTCGGTGAATGTGCGGCAGTCACCGAACACGATGCCGACAAGGTTCGCCATCAGGTAGCGGTGTGGGAAGAACTCGAAGACCCACGAAACCGTCGACAAGAGCACGACAAAGACGTTGAAAATCAGCCCGACAAACACGGCGTAGTCCACACGCTCGGTCAGGTACGCAACAAAGCGACCGACGTACGTCTGGATGAGCCAGAAGAACGTGAGGCTCAGCCAGAACCACGTGCGCTCGAACGTGAACTCGAATAAGCCGGTCAGAGCCAGGAAAAGGAACGCGAACGCCGCGCTCACCGCGAGCGCGACCACCACGTCCACGCACGCTTGAGCGAGGAAGTACCAGCGCGACTGATACACGCCAAGGATCTGGTCTCGCTGGAAGCTCGCCAACTCCCGCGACGAGCTGTAGAGTACATTCACGAACGCGAGGAAGCCGAACGCGAGCGAAGAGTAGAACATCGTCGTCTCAGCGCCATTGACACCCTCGAAGGTGTCGTACGCCTCGCTCTGCTTGAAGAATCGGATCCACGCGAAGAGTGCAAAGAGCATCATGCTGTTCACGAACCGCATGTGGCTGTACAGCAATGTGCGGTAGTAGGACGCCCAAGAACGCCAGATCAAGACCGTGAACTGCGCCCACCAT
Source organism: Globisporangium orthogonon (assembly GCA_023334005.1). NCBI lineage: Eukaryota > Oomycota > Peronosporomycetes > Pythiales > Pythiaceae > Globisporangium > Globisporangium orthogonon. The sequence goes on from JAASFW010000441.1 coordinate 16,007, forward strand.
GTCACACGCACGGTCTGCAGCATCAGTAGCTTGCCGGCAGGCTTCGTGACACCACTCTGGCTCATGCGAGCAACGAGAACACGCTTGAGTTCGCTTTGCCTGAAGATCTTGGCGAACTTGGCCTCCTTCTCGGCCGCAATCTTCGCGCCATCGCTCGTGTGTGCGACGCCGACACAGTCCAACGCCCACTCCGCAATGCTCTTCCACGATGCAATCTTCTTCACGCCAGGCGCCGCATGCAGATACTTCACGAGATGTTTGCACTCTGTCCCAAGCTCGCCGTTGAACGCGACTTCGCCATTGCGCGTCAGGAGCAGCAAGCGATCGAACCAACGAAGAGACTCGCGAGCGCAAGATTCGCTCAGCGTAACGATGACGATATGCTTCGTGCGCGCAAGCTTTCGCAACAACACTAGGATTCGCTTCAGCGCCTGCTTGTCAAGACCACGAAGCGGCTCGTCCAGCAGCAGCACGCGCGTCCCAGCCACAAGCTCTACTGCAAGCTTGACGCGCATCAGTTGCTCGAGAGTGCATGTCTGGACGTGCGCATCGGCGATTTCTGTGATCTCCAGGCGCCGGAGCCACACGTCGACAGACTCGAGCTTTTGGCGCTCGCTCAGTTCCATCGACTGCCGCAAGAGCGCGCTGAACGTCACGGCCTCGCGGACCGTCGACGCCTCCCAGTATGAACTCTGGTATGCGCAGTATCCGACAAAACGACGAAGCTCGATGCTCGTGACCCTGTGGCCGTTCAAATACACATGGCTGGCATCTTCCTTATAACCCGCCAGGAGCTGCAGCAGCAACGCCTTGCCCTCGCGAGTCGACCCCAGCACCGCTGTCATCGTTCCAGAGGTGGCGTACGCGCTCACGTTCTTGAGAATACCCGAGTCCGACGTGTGCTCGATCGCAAGCGTGAAAGCACCACTTTCGTGCCCATGGCCTGTGATGTGGGTTGAGGATGATGATACATCTTCACCCCACACAGCAGCCACAGTGATGCTGTCTTCAGTTTTGCCCTCGCTCTTGAACGCATCGGTGTTAGCCTTGTCCGCAGCATCCGTGTCCACAACTGATGCCTCTGCAGCCTCTTGCTGCTTTCGCTTGTTTTTCGAGCGACGCTTCTTGCCATCTTGCGAGGCGATTGTAGAGCTCACTGCACTCCTCTCCTGCACCTCAGTCACAATCGCCTTCGTCTCAACTGTTGTGTCGACGATCACTGACTTCGAGGCATTACTCTTCACCACGCTCTTGCTGGTCTTTGAGGCCTCGCCGGACGCGGTTGCAACAACAGTATGCTCAGCGCGGACTGATGAAGTCGAGCTCTTGACAGAGTCGTCGATGATAGACGTCACAGCACCTTGGGTATGTGAGGTTTCCTCGTGCTTCGTAGTCTTGGAGCTGTGCGACTTGTCCTTCTTGGTCCCACTGGTGTTAGCCGACGAGTGATCACTCTTTGACGTGACATGCTCAATCTTGTGAACTTCGCTCTTGTCACCGCTTGCTGATGCCACCGTCATCGAATGCGTCGCTTCTTCGCCACCATCAGTGCGAATCGAAGGAGCGTGATGATCAGACGAGTTCAAAGCGCCAGTAGACAAGCTTGTCACCTTCACAGTATCTCCGCTCACCGACTCCGCCGCGCTAGACTCGACCACAGTCATTGCAGCATGCCCATGATTCTTTCTGGAATCAAACTTGGATCGCGATTTGATTTCACCTGCAGACATTCCCATGACAGTCTCGATACTCTCCACGTTCTGCACAACATCGATTCCAGCTTCCACAACGAAGCTCGTCGCCAATGTTGCCGAGGTCGCTGAAACCGAGACGGTGTGTTCCTCGGCATCAGCTGTCGCCGCACTTGTCGCCTCAGCCAAGCCAGTGAGTGTCGCCTCGGACACCGAGCTGCTTGAACCACTATCTTCTGCTTGAACTTGCTCATACACCGATGCTGCAGTCGAAGACAAGGACGATGTTGTAGCACTGTCGGATGCGGAAGCTGCATTCTGCTTGTTCTTGCGCTTGTTCTTCTTTCCGGTGCCAACATGGAATGCCGGAGTAGGCTTTGCTTCGGAACGAACCACATCCGAGTGGACAATATCTCCAGTCTCTGTGGATGTGGAGATGTGGGTTCCACTAGGCAGCCCAGCCTGACGACCTGAGGAGCGGTTCGATTGCTCACCATGCGTAAAAGCTGAAGACAAGACATTCGCACCGGTGAGTGCGCCGGATAAACCGAACGCTAACTTCTTCGCATGCTTCCGGTTCCGCTTCGACAAAGTAGACTCCACCGTCTCCTCCGTCTCGACACTCTCGACAGTCTCCGTCGTCACTTCCACGGTCTCCACGACCGTCTCCGTCACATCCGTCGACGTCGACGTCGTCGCGGCCGTCTTGTCCGTCGTCGTCTCGGTCGTCTCGGTCGTCTCGGTCGTCTCGGTCGTCTCGACCTCCACCGACACCACGCCGCTGTCGTACGCGTACTCGGTCGACGACGACTCCACAACAACGCCGCCACCGATGCTGCTGCTGCTAACGCCGCC
>JAASFW010000442.1:0-18536 GCA_023334005.1 Globisporangium orthogonon
GTCGAGCGCGTTCAGTTGGAAGTCTTGAAGCACTCGACACGTATCTGCATCCACGAATCAATCCGATGGCACTCGCGATCTTCACACCGCCACTCCTTGTTGAACCTGGTCTCTTGTGAAGACTTGGGTCTTGGGGGCTGCCCTCGTGCGCGGAGGTCATCGGAGATCGGAGAGCGTCGCGCGCAGCACTTTGACATCGTGTGCCACTTCTTGGAGACTCGCGCCCACCGCGATCACGTTCTTCGCCTTTGTTACATTCGTCTCGCAGCGCTCGTCGACATCTTCAAGAATCGACATCTTCAAGAATCGACATCACTGACCGGTATTCTTTCGGTTTATCGATAAATACGCGTATATATCAAACTGAATGCCTTTCTGCTTTGCGCACGTCACCATCTTGGCATCTTGCTCAGCAACGTCAGCCCATCTTGGGGAGGTCGAAGGAGAATGATGTGGGCGCCGCACGCGGAGGCGCTCGCCAAGATCACGGCTACGGCGCTCGCGGGCGCGTTTGCGGGCGCCTCGGCGTTCATCTCGCTGGCGCAGCACCCGGCGCTGCTCGAGACCGACGCGCTGAGCTTCCAAGCGCCGTTCTTTCGCCGCATGCACTTTTACGCCGCGCGCACGCAAGGCCCCGCAGCGGTGACCAGCGGCCTCAGCGCGCTCGCTGTCTTCCTGCTGCAGCGCGACCGGCGCGCGACCGGCGCCTCGCTCTGGCTCGCGAGCAGCTGCGTCATGGGCGCCGTCGTACCATTCACGGCCGTCGCCATGCGGCCGCTTACACGCAACCTCACGGACCCCAAGCTCTGTCGTGCGCGCGGCCCTGCGTGGTTGCGCGCCGCGCTCGTGCGCTGGGGTCAGCTGCATAATCTGCGCGCCGGCGCCAGCATGCTCGCGTTCACGGGCATGGTCGTGGCGCTGGCCTATTGCGAACCGCGCGACGCGCTCTCCAAGCAAAGCCTATGAGCCACACCCAGCGTGGACGACGACGACGACGACGCCTTGGACGATGTGGGCGCGCGTAACTCGATGAATACTATTTAGCTGCGTGGCTTCCGCGTGAGCAGCAGCAGTAGCAGACAAGTTCCCTCGTTCAGCGCCGCCAGCGCTAACTGCCACCACCCGCTCGTGTCTCACTTTCTCATACCCACCCACCACTCCCGAGCTCCATCCAGCGAGAAAGTGCGACCACAAGCTTCACATCAAGACTAGCACCAGCACTAGCACCAGGAGCACAAGCACCAGCATCAGCTCGACCCGAGTTGCCACTGAAGAAAGCGCATATGGTGCGGTCCCTTCCACTTGTTCGCTGTTCACTTCTCCTCTCGCGCGAGCACTCACAGCAGACTTGGACGTGTGGCTCGCTCTCGTCCCGGCACGCAATATACACACACATACACACACACCACAGCGACTCCCGCTGCCGCTACACCGCTGGGCGTCGCTCCTGCTCAAGCAGGCGTACCAGCTCCTTGAACGCCGCGTGCCGCAGGTCCTGAGTCGAGATCGCGCCAAGTCGATTGCGCACGTCGTGGACACTGGAGTCCGAGCCGTGCTACCCTGCGTACCTGTTGCCGGAGGCGCCATGTTGAAGACCTACAGCGAGTGGATTGCGGAGAACGCTCCAGATCAGACTGTCAACACTGAGTCGGCATCAACGGAAGAGTCGCCATCTGACTCGCGGGGAGCGAGTGCTCGCGATCCGCCGACGTCGCGAGCGATGTGCGAGTATCACCTCTACCGGAATGACGGGCTTCGGCAGGTGAATCGCGGTCTAGTGGAGCAGATCAGCATGCTGAAGGAGGGCTTGGAGCAGGCGCAGAACAGCCTCTTCATCGCGCAGTGCATCATCGCGAGACAGAAGGAGGTGGCGAGCATCCGGTCCAAGCGACTTCATTCGGGGCAGAGTGTCCAGGCGGGTCCAGATGACAATGACCAGCGCGCCAACGACCGTGTGGAACGAGATGACAGAGCCCACATCTACGCAGCATCACCGACGAGTAGCATCAGCGCTACTTCGCTTCCAGACTCTCGCGCCCAAGAGACCAGTGAGAACCCGACGACTCCTCCTTTTGCGCGTGAGCATGTCAGCAAATGTTCGCCTGCTGCTCCAGCGGCCGCTTTTGATCTCGAGCCGGTCGATGAAGACTCGTGCTACGACGCAGACGACCCGTCGTCAGCGACGTATGCGTGCTGCAGCGGCGACGAAGGCAAGAAACACCTGGAACTGGACGAACCGCCGTTCGTCAGCACGACCGCTACCAAGATCGACACATCTCAGAGACGCATTCAAGATCCAGACACAGCCGACGTCGCCGGCAGCGAATACAAACAGCTTCTCGCACTCGGCGCGCCAGAGAGCGAGGACGGCGAATGGCATCGCCGAGCCCTCCGCCAGCTAGCGCAAGAGCGTGAGTCCCGTCGTAGCTCGAGGTCCGAGAGCGAGAGCTGCGCGTCGTCACCGCGACTCTCGCGCTTGTCGTTCGCGTCGTCTGTGGAAGCGGATCTCGCGGGCCGCGGCGACGATGAAGAAGAAGTGGGTCACCCGGTGACGTTCCAGGCACTAGTCGCGCTCCGCGAAGCTGACACGGACGACCAGCTTGGCGAATGGCAGCGCCAGTCACTGAAGCGCCTCTCGGAAGAGCGCGAGCGTCACGTCTGTCTGCAGCGCGGCAGCACGTCCTCGGTCTCACTCAGCCCCACGAACTCGTCCACCTCGACCCACAACTTCTCGAACGATGAAAACTGACTCCGTAACAGCGACCCACTTGAAGGCTGCATTTCTCCGCCAAGGTCAGCCAGATGTATGCGTGCATATACTCTGTTGTAAGCGCAAACGCGATGACTCGATGCATCTGTCTTTCTTGCCGTGTTGTGTTCTACGTTGACGCTCTTGAGAAAGGTTCGAGGTACAGTGTCTTATTCGCAAGCTTGTTGCTGGATGCACTCATTCGCCTTTCACTCCCAGCTTGCAGCTTGAACGCTTGCACGATGCCGGTGTACTGGAACAAGCTCGTCGCCCACTTGTCTGAGCGGCGAACACGCTGGATCGCGCATCATACACGAGTTGGTGCGCCTTCACGAGAGAGATCACCGACAGCAAGCGATGGGAGTGGTGAGAGAGCGAGTGGTAGTCCGGGCATGCTGGGTACCGACAGTCGAGAAAACGAGCGCCTGAAGCGCGAGCTTGTGGTTCTGCAAACCCAAGTCGCCCATTTGACACAGCTCTCACAGACGAGAGCCGACCAAATCAACTTCTTGGTCACCGCTATGCGCCACCTGCGATGCCAACGGCGACGCTGGAGCAGTCTCTCGTCCATTGACGGGTATCGAGGTACGAGCGACGGCGCCGACAACTACAGCGAGCTGTCGACGACGTTCGACGAATGGCCAGAAAGCGGCAGTGATAGCGAAGAAGGCGACCTGACCGATGGGCGACCGGCAGCGTTCCAGGAGACAAGACACCGTGATTCCTTGGCGACTACGACTGCAGAGCAACCAGCGATCAGGTAGCCAAGTCCAAGACGCAAACGACATTTGCAGTCGATCTGAAGCACCGAATCAATGAGAAACAGCAGACTGAAGACCGGAGACCATCACGCACGCACACTTGCAGCAGTCACCAACAGAGTTGGCGCTTTACCAGGTCTTCTCCCATGTAATGATATCGTACAACCGCTTCTCAAGCTCTTTGTTGCGCTCCCCGAGCGCGGCAATGTCATCCCGCGCGCCGCGCAACAGCCCCACCGCGTACGCGTACTTAGCGTCCATCTCTTGCTTCTCCGTCTCGAAGCTTTGCTTGAGTGCCGCCACCATTTGGGAAAGCTTCGCCGCAGTTTCTCGCTTCCACTCGGCATGCTCGATATGCGCTTGGTGCAACAGCTGCTGGAACGTCACGGCTTTGGCTCGCTGCAGCTCCACCTCTTCAAGCAGCTTCTTCTCCTTGTCAATCGTTGCGCCGAGCGCAAGATGAAGCTTCTGCTTGTCTTCCTCCGCCTCGCGCTGGAACTGCCGCCGTTCTTCTTCGAGCGCAGACTGTAGATATTGCGACCGCTCCTGCCGCATCTTTTCGCGTTCGTCGTCTTGAATCGCCTTGCGCAGCTTGTCGTCCTCCTCGAGCAGCGCGCTCTTGGCCGCAATCTCGGCTTCCTCCTCCACGAGCTTCTCTTCGCACACCTTGAGTTCGTCCTTGAGTCGTGCCATCTCGTCGCGGTCAAATATCACGAGCGCCTTGCACGACTCGATACCATCCATGAGACGCTGCTTGTCCTTCACCGGGAGCGCAGATATCGCACTCGACGACTGGAACGCCTCCACGTCAGCTTGCAGCTTGCTCTTGTTCGACGCATAGCTCTGCTTGCGATGCCGCATCTCCTTGGACAGCTGGATCTTGCGCTGTTGCAGCGCCTTGACGCGCTTCATGATGTCAAACTTTTCCTGCTTGACTGTCTGCATGAACCCGAGGATCTTCTTCTCGTTCGCCAGCGAGTTGAGGCGCTCTTGTTCGTACAGCTCGGTCAGACGCTGCTTCTCGTCCCACGACTGCTGCTTCGCACGCTCAAGGTTGGCGATCATCTCTTCCATCTGCGTCGTCATCTCGCTCGTTGGACGTCCAGAGAGCGGACTTGCTACTCTGTCACCGTCAGCCGATGACGACGACGGCCGTGCGACCATTTGCCGCAGCCGCTCGATCTCTTCACGCAGCTCGCGTATGATTTTCTCGTTCACGTCCTCGTTCTTCTTTGTCGCATTCTTGATCGACTTGGCACGGTTCGCGTACATGAGTGTGCTGACGCTCTCATCGTAGTTATAGTCGGCAGGCGACACGGCGGCGACCATGACCGTGAGCGAGTTGCCTCCGAGCGACTCTTGCAACAGCCGCGTGAGCTTGGAGTCGCGGTACGGCACGTGCGCGCTCTTGCCATTCTTCCCGCTCCTGTCGCTCGCAAGCATGTTGATCACGTTTCCGAGCGCACTGAGACTCTTGTTGATCGCCGCGCCCTCCTTCAGTCGGTCTCCCGTTGCACCGGTCTTGGACGCGCGTTCCGAACCCGCAAGGTCCACGAGATTGATCTTGGCGTTCATCGTCGTCTCCTTCTGCACGCCTGCGACCTGCTCCATGCGCTTGGACGAAATCTTGATCGTGAAGCAGCTGTGGGAGCGCGAGCTGCGCTCGTTCATCTGGGTCGCAGCCACTTGCCGAACTTTGTTGCCCTGCTCGAGCAGCCGCGCGACATCTGCAGCGTCCTTCACGATCAACTCGGCGAGTTGCTCGACGTAGATGCCCATGTCTGGGTGCTCGCGGATCTTGAGCAGCTTGTCCGATGGGTTGAGCAAATCCTTGATCACCTCATTGTAGATCTCAAGGAAGGAGACCGTGACGAGGAACTTGAGGTCCGAGTGCGCGCGCTGTGCTTCGTCCACGCGGTTGAAGATGTCGCGGTTCATGAGCGGGATGATGCCCACCTGACTTTCATCCACGCCTCCCATCATCGTGTGCGTCTTGCCGGATCCAGTCTGGCCGTACGCGAAGATCGTGCCGTTGTACCCCTGAAGCGCCTTCTCCACCGTCGGCCGCGCGATGTCGTCGTACACTTGCGCCTGTGTGCTGTCCGTGCCGTACGCGTGGTCGAACGTGAATTGCTTCTTGCTTGCTTCCGGGTTCTCGCTGTCAGTACTCCCTGCGACTCCGTGGATGACGATCGTCGTGCCGTCCAGCACCTGCACGATGTTCTGCGCGCCAGCCTGAGCCTCGCGCGAACTCATCGGCCGACAGCGCACCGCCACCTTCACGTTCACGTCGGTCGACATGGTGCTGAAGGACGACACGCGCGACTCTTGCGGGTCGCAACTCCGTTTCAGCTCACTATGTGATGCAACGTTACTGTGCTGCAGCCCTGCTAGAACTACAGTAGCAGCTATAAGAGAGTAGGCAAGTGCGTGAGTGCACGAGGTTCGCTGTACATATATTCGCACGCTAAGAACCCGCAGAGGGTAATGAGCGAGCATCCGCTGACTAGTTCGCCTGCTCCTTCGGGATGACGTTGGATCGGCCGTGCTGCGCACTCTCAGCGGCAGTCGCTGGCGTCCTGGTGCTCGCCGCGGGCGATGATGTCGCGCCGAAGAGACCTTGGAACGGAAGCAGCGGGCGGATCTTCTCGTTGAATTGCCACCGGAGGCGGTCGACGGCGCCATCGAGCGAGTCGAGCGCCGGACGCACGTCCAGGTACACGGAGAGCGGACGACCAGGCTCCGGCTGTCCCGAGTAGAAGTCGATCACGTAGCGCACTTCCTCGCCGCTCTCGCGCTCGACGATCCAGTCGTGGCGGTCGAACGGCAGCACCGACCTGGCGAGTAGCAGACGCGCTTTCTTCGTTAGCCAGTTCGAACTATGCAGTGAATTCACGCTCACATATTGCGCCTCGCACCACCCGAAGAAGTTCATCACGCGCGCCTTGGGGCTGTACTCGGTCGGCTTGCCGATGAAGCGCTTAAGCTTTGGCGGTTCCTGCGACCTGCAGTCGCTCGCAGATTGCCAACCAGTTAATACAGCGCGATTGTCTACACCAAAGGCACCAGGTCACTAGATACGCACGGGTGCAGCGCCTCCCACTTCATGACCTCGGCCCACGACTGTTCATTGACCGTGTTGTGGATGGCCACGATGGTCTTCATCTGCTCGGCGTCCGGGTCCCATCCCTTGCGCTGCATGGCGCGGAAGTACATCTCTTCGGACGGGTACTCCCAGTGCCCGCCGCCCGCCTGCTGGTGCGCCGGCGTGAAGTCGCTCTTGGGGATGCTCGACACGGCGCGAGCCGTCGACAGCTGTGGAGTTGACGAGGCGGCACCGACACGCCAGCCGCTGCCGCTGCCGCTGCCGCTGCCGCTGCCGCTGCCCGCCTGCATCACTTGCGCGCTGAAGCCGCAGGTGTCGGGCTTGTCGGGCGCGCCCTCCTTCTTGCTCTTGGCGCCCGCTGCTGCGTGGTGCGGGCAGCCGACCACCGCGGCCGTCGAGTTGACCTCCGCTGTCATGTCGGCGCTCTTCTGACTGTGTGTGTGTGGACGCGAGCACCACTGGAATTCGAGAGTGATAAAATGCAGGACGACCAAGTCCAATTATCCATCAATCACCGGGCAGAAAAGGTGCGCGACGTGGCACTATCAAATGCTCGACGACCTTTCGCGGCACATACCCCGCACGTCACAATGCCGGCGCGTGACGCAGGCGCCACGACCGCGACGTCGCCGCCGCCTCGTCGCATGAGCCGCCTGCGCGCTGAGAAGCTCGTCGCCCAGGCGCTCCGCATCCCGAGGCCGAGCAGCCCGCGCCTCGTCTCGCGTACCTCGTCTGGCGCGCTCACCGCGTCCTCACCCGATGACGCGTACCTGCAGCAGTCGAGCGTCCAGTTCTTCGTCGCCGACCTGCTCAAGCGGCTGCAAGAGCAGCGCCCGGAGCAGCCCGCTGCGTTTGCCGCTACCTACTTCGCCAGTGTCGTCAAGGGGACGCACGTGAGCGGCCGCGCGTTCGAGTTCGTCAACGCCACGGTGCAGAATCGCATCGCGTTCCTCTCGCTGCTGCATAAGACGTTCGCGAGCGTCGACCAGAGCATGCGTGCGTTGAGTTTAGCTCGAGTGGGGCGATGCGGCACTCAGAGAGAGTGTATGTTGTGCAGAGCTGACGCTAGACGACTTCAGCGAACTCGTCCGGTGCCAGTGCCGCGACTTCCCAGCACAGATGCTACAGCAGAGCGCGCACCATCTCAAGGGCAGCGATGGCGTCGGCCACACACGCGCGCCGCTCCGGGCGTTCCTCGCCGCCTTCAGCGCCTGCTTCGTCTACAACGGCGAGTGCACTGGGCGTATTTGATGTACTCTCTATCGCCTCCTCTCACTGCTGCTTCTCCTACGCGAGAGACAGAGTTCCTCTCACGCGCGTACGACATCTACGGCGAGATGCAGGCGGCGAAGGACTCGCGCAACGCGTCGCCTCGCAGCAGCGCACGCTCTGAAAGGTATACGCTTTCGCTACAGCGAAGAGCATGATGCAGCTGACCCTCGAATTGGATGCCCGCGTGGTGCCGCCCAGTATAACGAACGCCATGGCAGCAGACCGCGTCATCGCGCGGATGCGAGTTGCCGTCCAGCAGACCAAGTGAGCTGGTGTAGCGAACGCAATTGCTCGCGCAGTGACTCACCTCCAACCTCCCACTGTCCGCGCAGCCTCTGCGTCCCGCCGATGCTCGAGGTCGAGGCGATCGTGTACTCGAGCAGTACCTTCCAAGAGGTGCGCCTTGGAGAGCCGCATGTACTGGACGCGCTGCGCCGCCTGCGCGGTCGAATCGCTCGCTCACTCGCCCCTCAGTTCTGCGCGCGGTTCTACGAGAGTCCGGCGGTCGCTGCCAGCATCTCCGACCTGCAGCGCGCGTTCCAGACGCTCGGAGGCGGCAGACCCGCCACAGCGAGCGAATAGCGGGTCGTAGCCGCAGTTGGCAGAAGCGCTGATTCGATTTGTTCGATAATCAAACGATGTCCGCTTTCGAATCCAAACCTTCGAAGGCGCTCATTTTCAAACCTGCTGCGGAAGAGGTCAGTCAACACCGAACGATGTTCAATCGCGCGCCGCCGTCCTCGACGAGCGCCTTCGCCGCCGCGCGGCGTCCTGGGGGCGCAGACGAGAACCGCGTGCCGTCGTACGCGCGACCCACGCGCGCCACGGCAGCGGCGGCGGCGGACGTCGAGATGAAGGACGCGTCGCGCGCGCCGCCTGTGCGCGTGGGGCTCCGCGAGCACTCGGCCAACGTGCCGACGAGAGCGCCAGCAGGTACGCTGGGCGCGGCTGGAGCAACCAACAGACGCCCGAGTGGAAAAAACGAAGACGCTCACGCTGCGCACGCTCGCCGTCCAGGTCGCTTCCAGGCGCCACCACCTGCAGCGCGCACGACGGGGACCAGCAGCGCAAGTCGCTTCCTGGGGACGACAGCAGCTGGGAGACCGACTTTCTCCAGCGCAGGGCGGCAACCGACGACGACTGCGCGTACGTTGACCACAGGGTCGGCGAGTGCGTACGGTGCGACGCGACAGCAGCCTGTCGGCGGGAGGACAGGCTACAGCGCTGCGAGTCAGCAGCGCCAGGCGCCTCGCCCTGCGCCAACGCGAACGCAGCTCTCGAGCGCTTTGCCGTCTCCACCCGCGTCAGACACGCACCCGCCAGCAGCACCTGGGCAACAGTTTCACCCGCACTACGCAGCAAGCGCAGCGAATCCGAGTCAGCAGTCGAACGGGTACAATGACCAGAGCAGGTCGACTCGAACGAGCTCGACGCAGCACCAACATGCACAGCAGCAGCAAGCGCAGCCGCGCGGACCTCCGAAGGCGTGGAGCCTGCAGGACTTTGAGATCGGGCGGGAGCTCGGGCAGGGGAAGTTTGGTGCGTTTGTTGTGGTGCGAAGCAGCGCATCTACTAGTGCAGTGCAGTATGCTCTCGGACGTTTGTTCATTCGTCTGACCTCCGAGGACGTCGCTACTGTTGCTGCACCAACACAAACCTGTCGCAGGTCAAGTCTACCTCGCGCGCGAGAAGAGCTCCAAGATGGTGGTGGCGCTCAAGGTGCTCGTGAAGGAGCAGCTGCTAGCCTCAGGGGTGGCCCATCAGCTGAAGAAAGAGGTGGAGATCCACTCGCGCATCCGCCACCGTAACATCCTCCCGCTCTACGCTACGTTCCAGGACGACACGCGAGGTGCGTGCGTGCGGTGCTCCACGCGACGTTCACACATGCAATGACGTTGAGCTAAGCAGAAGCTCGCGCGTTGATAGTGTACTTGGTACTCAAGTATGCAGGCGGCGGAGATTTGTACAAGAAACTCCGCTCCACTCCAGGACGACGGTACGTGCAGCAGTTCATTCGAAGGTAGTAGTGAGCGCGTTCTGTAAGACTGAAGATTGATGTGATCGCGTGGGATATCAGATTCAGCGAACGTGAAGCGATGGTGTATATCGCCCAGCTCGTAAGGTACGGGACTCTCTTCGCGTGTGTGTGAAGCGAAGAGCAAAGACCCAAAGTACTGATGCTTGGTGAGTAGCGCGCTGGAAATCTGCCACCAGCACCACGTGATTCACCGCGACATCAAGCCCGAGAACCTCCTGCTGTCAGACGAGGTGCGCTTATCAATATGCTCTGCCGACAACGAAGAAACTCGATGGGAGTGGCATCGTTGACAGTGCGATCGATAATCTTCTGAGCAGGGGGAGATCCTTCTGGCCGACTTCGGCTGGTCCTCGGCTAACGTCACTGCTTCGTACGTGTGCTTCATTAAGCTTGGGACATCGGAGGTGATGCTGACTGGTCAGGACTGATGGATTGATATGCTTGTGCAGAACGCGTCGCGACACGCTGTGTGGGACACTGGACTATCTGTCGCCGGAGATGATCCGCGGCGAGAAGTACGACGAGTCGGTTGACATCTGGGCGATCGGGATCATTATGTACGAGCTGCTCGTGGGCAAGCCGCCGTTCGAGGCGCCGGTACGTACTGCATCCATCATCTTGTGCTTGCTTGCCTTGGAGAATGCAGAGCACACATGTCCACTCACGTGCACGCATGGCACTTTCGCTGCTTCAGGGCCAAAACGAGACGATTGAGCGCATCACGGAAGGCGCGCTCTTCGTGCCCCCGCACGTCTCGCTCGCCGCGAAGGATCTGATATCGCGGGTGCGCCACCACTGCCATCACCACGCGGCTCCTCTTTCTGAACGTTGAGCGGGTTGCGTGGCAGAATCTAACGAACCCTCGCGCGGGCTGTTGCGTCTCGCAGATCCTCCAGAAGCTCCCGGAACAGCGTCCGTCGATGCAGGCCATCAAAGCCCACCGCTGGTTCGCTCCGCTCGCCATCCGCCAGCGCTTCGCGCGCCGCTAAGTGCTGCGAGTGGGTTAGTCTGTGGCGTTGGGTTGGATACAGCTACCTCGTGCGTCTTCCAGCGTCGCCCCACTGTCCATCTCTCTCTCGCTGTCTATCTCTCTACCTATCTCTCTACCTATCTCCCTGCCTATCTACCTGCCTATCTACCTGCCTATCTCCGCCTCCGCCTCCGCTCGCGCGCGCGCGCGTAGCGAGGTCTCGGGAGCTGGATGGAGGGCGAAAAAGGTGAAATTACGCAAATAAGCATTTTTCAGGCTCTTGCGTTTATTGCATGCAAGACAAGGAAGAAGCGGGACCAGCACCAGCCGTAGCAGCACCCGTCTCGGCTCCTCCCAGGAGCTCCCCTGCCAGCAGCCTCGCCCGACGCCGGCGATGACGCGCCTGCGTGGGCTCCGCGAGAAGCTCAACCAGATGCGCATGCCCGAGCTGCGCAACGTGCTCGTGGACCTCAACCTCGCGCGCTCCGGCCGCAAGATGGAGCTCGTAGACCGCATCGCCGTGGCGCTCGAGGTGCGCACTCGCTTGTTTGCTTGGGTGAATCGGTTGGGTGGGTGCGAGGAGACGAGCTCCTAGCGGGGAGAGAGGGATGCCGAAAGCGAGAGCGGAGCTCACGCCGGCCGCTCGATCGCCCGCTGCACAACAGGCGTTCGAGGCCAAAGCGGCGGAGAACAGCGCCAACCACGCGACCGTGGCGTATTACACCGACCAGCTCAATGCTGCGCTGCGCAACATTGACGCGCAGATCCGCGCGTCGCGTCCGCAGATGCACGCCGGCGCGCTCCCGAGCGCGCACACGCCACCCGCGCATGGTGCCGCGTCGCTGCCCCACCTGCCGTACCCGATGCCGTTCCCGAGCCCCGTGCCGACGCATCGCAACATCCCTGGGTATCACAGCACGGTGACGTACGCGCAGCCCAGCCACCACCAGCGGCCAGTGATGTCACTGGGGGCGTCACCTCCGGCGAGCAGTCGCGTCGTCACGAGCAGCGGGACCATCCGCCCGCCGGGACGCCCGATCGGCCCGGACGGCTCGACGGTACTCCATCCGAATCCGTCGGCCGACGCAAGCAGCGCGCGGTGCTTTTGTCAGGGCGAGGCGCCGGTCAGCGGCATCGTCAAGTGCGCGCAGTGCCGCAGGGGCTTCCACGCCAAGTGCCATCAGATCCCGGCGGTGCGTCTGGTAACATAATTGGCTGTCCGCCATTTCTGTTGTGTGTGTGTGTGCGCTGAATGCGCGTGTGACACTCGTGCGGCAGACCGCAGCGGAGTGGTACTGCGAGTCGTGCCGAGCCGACATCTACGATCCGTTCTACGTCGTGAAGAAGCGCGTGGTGCCCGGCATCACGGTGCAATTCCAGCGTACGCCGTCCGTCTTTCGGTTCAGCTATTCGGTCAACGACAAAGATATCAACGATCTGTACGCGAGGCGGGACGCCAAGGTCGGCGCCATGTCTCCTGGTTCACTCGAGCTACAGCTGCGATGCTTCTCGCTCAAGGACGACCTCGCAAATGGCACGTGCTGGCCGGCATCCACGCAGCTGTCGGTCAACGGATTCAACGTGCAGATCATGCAGCGCGCGCCACCCGGGCAGGCGAACCCGTCCAAGGTGCTGCGCGAGCTGCCTGCGAACCTGTTCCCGTTCACACGCGTGGGCTCGAACAAGGTCGAGATCCGCACGAACGACAACCCGGGCGCGTTCGTGTTCATGGTCCACATGGTCGAGGTCCGCGACATCAACGACCTGATTAGGGAGGTGCAGCTCGCGTCCGAGAGCATCACATACGAGCAGGCGGTGCAGGATGTGATCAAATCCTTCGGCGACGAGGACGAGGACGACGTGGTGGCGCTGAGCACGATCCTTTCCGTGCGGTGTCCGCTAGGGCTGTGCGTGATCAACCTGCCGGCTCGCGGCGTGCACTGCAAGCACTTGCAGTGCTTCGACCTGCGGACGTTTCTGCAATTCAGCAAGAAGGCGCGCTCGAAAGCGTATCGCTGCGCAGTGTGTCACAATGTACGTGCTGCCGTTGGTGAGTCAAGTGGCGGGAGAGCAGACTTCACTGACACTGACGTTGGTGCATGAACCAGTTCATCAAAGCTACAGATCTGCGGATCGATCCTTATTTAAAGAAGCTACTCGCTGACGTCGAGCACGAAGAGGAGCTGGAGGAAGTGGAGATCCTGCCCGATGCAACCTGGAGGCGGCGGATAACAGAAGACACGTCAGCGCCGCCTGCTCTGAAACGGGTAAAGACAGAGCAGGTGGAGACAGCGACAGCAGGGGTTGGCGGGAGCGGCGGCAACGCGAGCAGTGAAGGTTCTGCTACAGCAGCGACGCCGGCTGAGACGGCGAGTAGTGTACATGAGCCAGGGTCGAGCGCGGCGCCAGTGGAAATCGATCTGTCATTATCGAGCGACGAGGAGGACGACGACGGAGCTGCTTCGGCGCAGGTTCCAACTTCGATTCCTGCGTCAGCACTCCGGACCACGGCGACTGCAACTGCCGTGCCAGTGAACCGCGTTCCTCCCGCGCCAGCAGCTCCACCTGCTGGTGCTGCCACTGCTGGCACTGCTGCTGCCGGCAATGGTGCGCCAGGTCTACTTGGCGACGACGTGGCTGTGCTGACAGTGGACAGCGACGTGTGGGACACGAACCGATCAACGACAAACGGAGAGATGCGCCTTGCGAACGCTCTTGGAGTCTCCACGATGGCGAACGGCGGCGGTGTCAACGGCGACATGTTCCAGTTCCCGCTGGACGATAGCATCTTTGCGAGTTTGGCCCCCAGTGCCGGCACGAACGGCGGCAGCGCAGCGAACTGGAACCCAATGTACGGCGGGGGGTACATGGGTAGTGCCGTGCCGACGAACGGCCAGACGTACCCGTCAAGCAACAACAGCGGGTCGTGGGATACCGGTTCGTCGTCAACTGGATCCGGGTTGATGCAGCAGCCGGAAGTGGACCTCGCGAGCACGATGGCGATGCTGTCGCAAGACACGCCTCCGCAGCCGGACCGAAGACCAGCTGCGACGCGTCCCGAGATCGACCCCCTCGACATCATCTGCCTCCTGGACAGCGACAGCGACTAGAGACGTTTTCTCGAATGAGTCGGCGAACAAGGTTTCAAGTGACAAGTTCGTGTGTTCGCTGCAGCATTTGTAGGAGAGCGAGACCAAGATGGGAGGAGATAGTGATGGAGAGTATGTGGAAGACTCCGAGAGAGAGAGAGAGAGAGAGAGAGGAAGAAAGCGGTAGGCCTTAGACTCCATCGAGGAGGTGACAAAAGACAAGACATGTGTCAGTGCAAGTTGGTACAGTGCTGACTTCAGTAAAGTGCGAAAACGGGCTGTGGGGCGCTTGGTGTTCAAAAGCCAATAGAGAAGCTAGCATGTCGTCGACTGTGCTCGAGCAGCTGCGCGCTGAGCAGGAGGCCATCGAGTCGTACGAGCGCGCGATCGTCGCGATCCTGGGCGAGAAGCCGCGCAACGTGCGTCGTCGCTGGGCGTGCGGTTGCGCAGTCCCTCTCTCGCTCGCCCGCTTGCTCGCCTAACCCACGTTTTCTCTGGCTGTGACTGTGGCGCCTGCTTGCAGCACCGCGAGCGCGTGCTGCACGGCCACAAGGTCAGCGGGCTGCTGGATGCCGTGGTGGCGCGCAGCTCGCACGTTCTGGAGCTCTATGAGGACAAGGACAAGTGCGTTTTAACGCGCTGTGCAGCTGCAGGGAGCGACATGGCTACTGGAGAACTAACAGAACGACTGGACGCACGCAGGACGTTCGAGGAGGAGACCGAGAGCATGCGCGGCCGCGCGGTGTTCACGTCGTTCTACGAGCAACTCAAGGGTGTGCGCGCGTTCCACCGCAAGTACCCGAACACTGTCATCTCGCACGAGCCGAATCTCGACGACGTGCTCAATCCGCAGATCTCGGTGCGTCAGGTCGACCGATAAAGGGGGTGGCGCCTGATCCTGTGCTTTCTGTTACCTGCTGCTGCATTGCGGCTCTGACTGGTGACGGCGTGAATGAGTGCAGTTCTCTGGCGAGGAGCGCTTTGGCAAATACGTGGACCTGCACGCACTCTACCTTCGCTTCCTCAATATCCCGGCGCTCAAGTGGTGTGTGAGGCGGAGATAGGAGCTCAATAGTGATATTGTTTGCTGGCGACTGCAGTTCGTCTCATAAAAGCGGTCGATTGGATGTGAGTTCAACAGGCAAATCGTCAAGCTGAGCAAGAGCAGCCGTGGATCGCGTCGCTCGCGCAAGGACACCACGGCAGCGGCCAACGGACAGGGAGCGGAGGACGCTGCGCCGCACGTAGACTACTTCACGTATCTGGCGAACGTGTCGGACTTCAGCGCGATCCCGGCGCAGGAGAAGACGCGATCGACCGAGTTCCAGCAGTACGTGCAGGACCTGAAGGCGTATCTGTTGGACTTCTACCGCCGCACGCAGCCGCTCGTGGACCTGGACGACGTCATTGCCGAGACCACCGCCAAGTTTGACAAGGACTGGGCGCTGAATCAAGTGAGCGGGTGGGAGACGACGCATGCCAGCGCCAATGGCAGCAGCGACGCTGGTAGTAACGCCACCGACTCCGCCGCCACCACCACGCCCGAATTCTTCTGCAAGTTCTGCGACAAGCAGTTTTCGTCGGCGGGGACATACAACGGCCACTTGAACGGCAAGAAGCACAAAGCAGCGGCAGCTGCGGCGGCTGCCAGTGCTGCAACAAGCGAGCAGGGAGCAGACACCACGACGAAGACAGCTGAGGCGAAAGAGAAGCGCCGCGCGCTCGCGTTCGACGAGGTCCTGATTCGCCGCATGTGCGAACTGCTGACCGAGGTGATCCACGCGACGATCTCGTACCTCGAGCTCAAGCAGACGCGCACACACGAAGAGCTGCTGGCCGAGATTGCCGAAGAAGAGGAGGGGTCGTTCTCGGACGTGGACGTCGAGAACGAGAACGGTGACGGCGACGACGACGAGCAGCCATTCTACAACCCGCTCAACCTCCCACTCGGCTGGGACGGCAAGCCGATCCCGTACTGGCTGTACAAGCTTCACGGTCTCGGCGTGGAGTACAAGTGCGAGATCTGCGGGAACCACAGTTACTGGGGCCGCCGCGCGTTCGACCGCCACTTCCAAGAGTGGCGTCACGCGTTTGGGATGCGCTGCCTCCGGATCCCAAACACCAAGCATTTCCACGACATCACGCTCATGCGTGACGCGATCCAGTGTACGTTGCTTTGTTACTTTGTGAGTAGTGGTCGTGCTTAGATGTTGAGATTGGGGTGATTGATGCGGATTGTGGTATTCCTGTTTCGCTCGTGTTTCACGCAGTGTACGAGAAGCTGAAGGACCAAATCGATGCGGAGAACTGGAACCCAGAGAACGAGGAGGAGTTCGAGGACTCGGAGGGTAACGTGCTGAACAGAAAGACGTTCGAGGACCTTGCGCGACAGGGGCTGCTGTAGGTCTCTCTCCTACCCACTTACGGCGAGCTTCAGTATTTGAGGAGTGCCAACTACAGTGCAGTAACAAGACGAAGATCGATGCACTAGCATCATTCCTTAACTTACTCCAACCAAAGTGGCTGCGGGGCGAGTTGAACGTCGGCTCTGCCACCCGCTCTCTCACTTCTCGCTGATCACTTCAACACCCTGAAATGTGTTGAACCCGAGCGGACACGTGCGCTGCTTGAGCTTCATGAGCGCCTGATTGACGATCTTGATGATCGAGCACTCGGTCCACACTTCGTGTCGCTTGCGCGCTTGCATCTTCTTGTCCTTGATGCCCACCGCGTCCGTCCAATCTGACGCTGGCGGCAGCTTGAGCAGCGGCGATTTGCACTCGGTCACTTCGTTCGGGATCGAGTATTTGTAGTAGTAGTGCGAGTTCTTCTCGCTCAGCACGTGACCATACTTCTGGCAGTAGTGTACGCCCACGGGCGGGTCCTCCGGAAGCACCACCGCGAGCGGGTCCGTGCACGGGTTCTCCATGTCGTCGTGTGCAAAGTCCCAGTACTCGCGGTTACCGTCCACGAACTGTGGGTGCGTCACGCCCAGGTTGTTCAGTATTGTGTGCTTGATGTTGTGGTTCGCAGCGGCCACCGCGTACGCGTACATCTCGACCATCCAGTCGTCCGTCTTTTTGCGGCCGAGCACCACCATGTGTGCGTAGTCGTCGACCATGTGGCGCATGTCGTTCACCGTCATGATGTACGGCGGACCTGTGCCAGCGTAGTACTCAGCCCCGTCCTCGTTGGAGACGTGCATGCACGGCTTGCCCGCGCACAAGTTTTCGAGCTTGTCGCGGTTGCCCTCATTGAACCAACCCGAGCCCATGTAGTTGGACCAGTCCTGCGCAATAGCGAGTCCATCCGCGACCGTGTCGTTCACCATGTGCTTCTCGCGCTTGCCATGGTAGTACTTGGTTACGTCGCGGCCGGTGTTGACCTCGAGCGGCTTAAAGAAGACAAAGTCGGCGTCCACGAGCACGAGCACGTCTTGGTTCACGGGTGGGTCGGCGTGCTCCAGGAAGTGACGCAATGCGAACGGCTTGTTGTACGGTGTGTAGTTGTCATCGATGCCTGGTTCCGGGTGCGGTGAGTAGCTCGGCGTGAAGTGACGGCGGAAGTCGTAGTAGAACGTCGGCTCCTTGAGCACTGCATCGCGCTCGGCATCTGTGCAGCCCGATAGGATCTGCGTGATCGGTCCGCGCTGCCCCACAGCTGTGGCCGAGTACTGGAACACGCTCTGTAGCAGCAGCCGCTTCCCCTGCGTGCAGCTCATGCTGAACACGATGTGCAACTCGCGCGGGTCGTCCTTGCCCTGGTAGAGTCTCGGACGGAGGGTCGCAGGCGGCATGGACGCTGCCACAGCCGGCGCCGCACTAGTCTCCGTGTGCGTGGGCGCACCGGTGCTGACGTTCGCGGCGTGAGCATTGGTCGCATGCGCGCTATGGCTCGTGGGCTCCCGGACAGCGTGGTGCGTCGCCCCCGACGAGTGCAGCGCCGGCAGCGCATTTCCGCCCTCGACGCTCGTCCGCACGACGCTCGCCATGCCGTAGTAGTTGAGCAGACTCACGCCCAGGAGTCCAAGCACCACGAGCGCCACGACGCGCGTGCGGGCGCTGGCGCGCGCGCTGCCCGGCTCCACGCGCTGCATCGAGGACGAAGAGGTTGCTCGCGAGGGGGAATCTGGAAATACGCACCAACTAAACGGGTTGACCCGAAAGAGAGCTGAACACTTGCTTACTTCCTGTGACGTGGTGCACCAAGATACACCCGAGGTCATGCGTAAAGCGGTTTCGCTTTTCGACTTCTCATATATATTAGCTACTATAGACGTATTATAAAGAGGCAACCAAAGAAGTACAAAGCCAATATAGAGGAGAGAGAGAGCGAGAGTGGTACACCGAACCAGCGGTTAGACGCTGTACCACGATATAGGCACACGACAAGCGACCCTTTTTGCCATGGCTATCCTTCAAGTCGACAACTACGAGAGACCTAGATCTAGCAACTGGCTGAACCCTCGGATGTGGCTCGCCCAGATACCGGGACACGCCCGGCATAGGAGCGCGCTCCCTCCCATCGATCTCTCTCACCACAACGCCACAC
>JAASFW010000443.1:0-18536 GCA_023334005.1 Globisporangium orthogonon
GTGACGCGAGAGACGGCAGCCGCGTGGGCTTCCCGTCGTACGAAGAGGGCAGCAGCGCGCGACGCAGCGCCGCCGCTGGCTCTTCCGCCTGGTGCACGAACCCTCGAGTGTCGCCTTCGCGCGGCGAGATGCGTGAGATGCGTTGCAAACCCGCGATCACGTCCTCCATGGAGCTGGCGTCCGAGTCAGAGGCGCTGTAGTCGCTCTCGAAGCTCTGCTGCCCGAGCTGCTGCCGTTGGTGGTGGTGGTACGCGAGCTGGTGGTCGCCGTCGCCCTGCGGGTTCACGAGGAAGTCGATGCTGAGCTTGGAGCGCATGAGCAGCCCGGTCACTTCCGTCGGCGAGCCGGCCACGTCGCGCAGGCGCTGGTGCCGCAGCGCCTCGGAGACCTCGTCCGAGAGCGGTGAGAGTGGGAGCTTGGAGTGCGATTTGCAGCGGCCTTTGACCTGCGAGAACTTCTCGCAATTGGGCACAGTGCAGCGCCGGCCGCCGCCGTGCGAAATGCAGTAGCCCTTGCTCTGCGCAAGCTTGGCGCAGCCGTCGTGCTGGCAGCGCCGGCCGCCGCCGTGCGCGATGCACAGTCCGCGGCTCTGCGCGAGTTTGTTGCACGTGGCGTCGCGACAGCGCGAGCCGCCGCCGTGCGCCTTGCAGAGTCCGCGCGTCTGCGCGAACTTGTCGCAGTCTGGGAGCTGGCAGCGCGCGCGGTTCGACGGGCGGCGCACTGCGGGCATCATGGCGATCGAATGGGTCGGTTTGATGGAGTGGTGGTGGTGGTGGAGGGGACGGGCTGTGGTTGGCTGGGCGCTTCAGGACACTGCTGCTGCTGCTGCTGCTGCTGCTAGGGAGGCGGTGCAGTGCGGTGTACGAGGCAAATCGACGAGTGCGTGACGACAGAGCTGGCTGGGCGAGCGAGTTGAGCGAGCATGACGGAAGTCAGCAGCAGGCTGGCAGGAGGCAGAGAAGGGGGTTCAGGGCGGCGCTGCTTTCGGCTCAGCACCAGCGCGCCGAACCAGCCCGCGACGCGAAATGAGACCAGTCGGAGGCCCTGGCTCTGACCGCGAGCTGGTCAGCCATCTGGAGAGATCTCCTCATTCGGTTCAGCATGCGGATGGCACCGACCGACTGAGAGACTGTCGATGTCGGAGGAGGCTCCCGAGAGATGTTTGAGTGTATGTGTTCGTGTGTGTACACATATGAGTGCGAGGAGTTCGCGATAGCGAGAGGCAAGTCCCAAGCAGCACCAGCAGCAACAGCAGCAACAGCAGCAACACCAGTACGTTGAGTCCTTAGTTGGTCGAGTGGATCAGCTCGGAGCCTGTGGTCACCTCCGACTTCCTCCATACATACGTACGTCGTTCAGTTCGCCCGCTCATCCATTTCCACGCACGCTGGCTCCTCTCCTGACTCACCACCACCAGGATTCTCAACCGGGCAACGACACTACAAGGCCGCGCAAGGTACCACCGCCACGACTGCAGCAAGGCAGAAGCGCTGAGATCCTTTGGGGCGCATGACGATCCTGGTGTAATGGGCATTGGCGCCAGTTCTCGCGTTCGTAGCCGCTTGCCTGGTGCGTACGGTAGCTCACGAGGCAGCGTCCATTGGTGGCGTGGAGATGTAGAGCCTCGCTCGAAGCTGAACTCACAGAAAAGAGAAGAATGTGTCGTCCTCTCGGACGTGCCGCCACTCTCTTGACATGCGCGCCGCAGAAAACGACGCTCGCGCTGATCTCCTGCGAAGTACCCTCAATCGGCTCTGCGGTGCTCCGTCGCGACAACGTTTGGCTCTCCAGGAATCTGATGTACTTCGAAATGCAAGACGACCTCCAATGTATAGTGAGGCAGGAGTAGCGCCGATAACTTGAATTCATCGTTCGTGATGTCCTTGAGCTCGTGCACTTACACATGGCGGATGTCCTATCTGGAGTGCACACGTCCGTCCGCCCCAGCAGGAGTCTGCGAAAGCCATGCGCGCACCATCTTCAGCACCATCAGCTACTGCTACTGTTACTACTCCTGTCCTGATTGCGCGGATCAGATCCTTGTTTGAGGCTGATCAAGCGCCGTGTTCGCTTGTGCACCACCGTCGTCGTCGGTCATCACACAGAGCTGGGGGAGGCAAATCGCTGTTTCCTCCCCCTGCCCACCAATTGCCAGTCTTTGCAGCGACAATGCAGATGAACAAAGCTTCTTCAAATCCAAGCGCGGACAGGGGTTTGCGAGATGGGAGAGCGTTTACACTCAAGTGGACCTCCGGAACGGTCGACATGCGTGTGTGTGCACTGATCTGGGCTTGGCTCCGAGCTGGGCGGCCGGTGGTCAGCGTGTCAGTGTGCATCGTAGCGCTCGCTTTCTCCGCCAGCACGTCCTCGCAGTTCCGCCGCCGCGACGAGGCGCTGAGTCAGGTCGCGCGATCCGTATCCATCCGCTCAAGCTGCCACACCACAACCACCTTCTTCGCCTCTGCAAACCGACGAGCTGACCAACAGGACCAGCAAGCATGAGCACACACAACAGAGCTCACCAGATGTGTCGGGGTTCCGAATGTATCTGGAGCTCATGGAGGTACAGAGGCGATACGAATAGGGGGAAGGGGAATCGACAACTCGCACTTAGTCGACTCTCGTGGCTGTGCAACATGCATAGTAGCTCTGCATGAGCGAAACTCACAACACACACTTGCACCAAGCAAGTCTCTAGGGCCGACATCGCTCACACCCAGACGTCCAGCGAGAGCCGAGTGGTTACAACGCCGACTTCCGGCGCCAATCACCAACTCGAACCCACCTCTCAGTCCGGAGCGTGCACCCGGATGCACAGGATGTCTCTGCACCTTCCGCCCTCGAGAATCCGAACCTGCTCAGCCGCCGCAGCGCTTGCACTACAGTACTACCTGTAGATGTGCGTGTGTGATATCTGCACTGGAATGACTGCGTACATTTCCATTCGACAAGCGAGCGCTGTCTCTGTCTTGACGTTCTCAAGTTGACCGAACTCGCTCGCCCAGTCGAGGAGAAAGAAGTCAGAGTTTGACACGCGCATCAGACACCACGGGAGGAGAACGCGTGGCGCCCGCGGACCGCTTCCATTCGGACGAGTACTGTTGCAAGCCGGTGGGTTCCAAGCCGTCGGCGTGTCCTGCGTGGCTTCTGCTGTCTCTTGTCGTAGCTACTTCCGGAAGCTGGGGGTAAAGCGTACGTTTCTCTCATCGCTGCCTTCCTCTTGTTCCTCCTTCTTCTTGACCGGATGCAAATGCGTCGTCACTACGTGACCGTCGTCAGCTCTCGAACGAGTTTCATCCACTGTATGAAGAAGACAGGATCCGAGGTCGTTGAAACATTGTCTATGACTCGTATGTGTTGCGTGTGTGTGGGGGGGGCAACCAACTAACTCTTGCAAGTCGCAAGTCGCTCAAGTCGCTTGGAATAGTTGCAGGTGGCGAGAGTGGTAAATATATGGTGCTGCTGCTGCTGCTGCTGGAACTTGCGCTGCTGCTGGAGCTCTGGTGGTGACGCTTGCCTGCACTTTAACTGTTGCTCTCGCTTGTCCTTCGATCGATAATGAGACTGTGACCGTCCACATGAGGCTATTTTGGAGCAGTGATCGAATCGAGGTATTCTCGGCGTTCTCGGGAGGTTCTTGCAATAGATCTGCTTGATCGCTGCCTGTCTGTCTGCTTTACCTGCTGCTTCAGAACCTCGCGCTCCAAGCGCGCGCTCATGACTCGCATTTAATAAACGCTCGTCCAGCGCACTCTTGTGCAGCTCGCGTCAGGTGAACCATGGAGCTCCATGGCAGTGACAGATCTCCTTCGGTGGCCTCGAACGATAGCAGCAGCAGCAGTTCGAGCAGCTCGAGCAGTTCAAGCAACTCAAGCGCAAGCTCGAGTACCAGCCACGTCCAGAACGGCAGCAGTCTCCGAGAGCTCGACGAGCTGCTCATGGGTGGCAACGACCTCGACACGCTCCCGTTCGAGTTCGGCTGCGATTTTAGTGCAACGTTTGAGGACAAGTACATCTTGCCGCCGCTGAGCACAGCCTCGGCCGCCCGACTCGCAACGATGGGAGCTGACTCTGGCTTTGACATCCTGCCACCGCTATCCGCGTCGCTTCTGTCTCCGCCCATGAACTTCCACCTGTGCTCACCACCGGCCCGCTTTCTGCATGGCGACTACAACCGCATCAAAACGCTGAGCAACAGAAACAGCACCAGCATGAGCGTGCTCTCGTTTGACAGGAAGCTTGATGCTGCAGCATCGCGAAGCAGTTCGGCTGAAAGCGAGTTGATGCTGCCTTCGTCGAGAGCTATTGACAACGACGCTGTCGCTTCCGCTTCTCGCGCTTCAACTCCCAACGGATCCGAGATCAGCGAACAGTCCAACTCGCGCGGCTCCAAGTCGACGCACATCGGGCGATGGACCAAGAGAGAGCACGAGCTCTTCCTCGAGGGTCTCAAGCTCTACGGCAAGTCGTGGAAGAAAATCTCGAGCCTCGTGGTCACTCGCACGCTTGTGCAGATCCGCACTCACGCGCAAAAGTACCTCCAGAAGCAGGCGAAGAACGCGCAGAAGGCGGCGGCCGCGGCGGCAGTGGCTGGCGGATTTGTGCCTCCTACATCACACTCGAGCAAATCTTGCAGACACCAGTCCCAGCGGCTCGTACAAAGCTTCGGAGAGCACCTCGATACGTGGAACGGGGCTGGAGTCAGCTTTCCGGATCTGCTTCCTGCCTACGCTTCATCGTCATCGTCATCCATCACCTCGTTCTCCCAGACCTCGGCGTCGCACATTTTTCCGATGACAGTCAAGCGGGACCCTAACAGCGGAATGTGCAAACTCGAACAGCTCCTTCAAGACGAACCTTCGCAGTTCGCGACCGTTGATGGGTATTACCAGAGTCCCATGGGTGCAGATGACGAGATCCCCCAGCAACCGATATTCACTCCGTGGTCGAGAAGCAACTCGCATGATGCAGGAGCTACATTGTCGGTATCGCCGCCGTCAGTGCAGCCATCTTCTTCGATGCTGTCGCTCCCGGTCAAACATCGTCATCTCGATCTGCTCCAGCAGCAACTCGTGAATCCAATGGAAGCCATGACATCGAGCATGATTGCAGATGCAACGAGCCACTTTGGGCTCGGAGCACACCAGCACACGAACGGCAGTCTCTACGATATTGGGATGGACCTCACTCAAACTCCAAATTCACTCCAGCAGCACGCGTGCGCTTCATCGGCGACCCCGTACTTGAACGGTGCTGAGTACACCTCAGCTAGTAGTAGCAACGCCAGCAACCATGGCAGTTGGCAGCTCTCATAGCTCTCGACACACTTCTTCGCGTTCCTTCGGTTCGGTTCGAATAATTCTAACAAGTAAGTACTCCGACCACCAAGTCATCGTGCTGTTCCTTTCATCGCCAGTCCATTTTGCTTCTTCTGTAATTACTCCGGTGCTTGCTTCGCAGTCGAGCTAGTGCTGTGAGTTGCACCACCACTTCTCCCTCCTCGCTTGGCTTCTTTCAGGAACTGCTGCAGCGCATTCAGGCGATCGTCGATGTCGCTGAACGAATCTGCAGTTGTGTCTGCGAGTAGCGCTACAGAAGCAGATGATAAACGCTCAGGCTTTCCTGGAGGACCACCTTGCTGCTGAGCAAGAGTTCGCTTTCTTGCAGTGACTAACGGGCGTTGCGTCGGAGCGTGTGGTGGCGGCGATGTTCCCCGCTGACGCTGGTCATTTCGTGGTGGTGGTGGTGGCGGCATCAAAGGGCGCGAACCAACAGCACTTCCTCGACGAGCAAAAGCTGGTGACGGTGAACGTGCTTGCGTATTCGTCACTCGCGGACCACCAGAGCGTGGAAGCGGTGCTCGAGACTGCGGTGATGGCAGACGCTGCGTATCGGGGTCAGGCATGCGCTTTGGGGATGACAAGCGATCCGCGACTGCACGCTGATGCTCAACTGAGTGGCGAGTTCTCGATCTTCCTCGACGATTTGATCGGTTCGAGTTATTCGATGCCGCCGACAAATAGCCTCCAGCAGAGCTATCGGACGTGTATCCGGGGTGGTTTGAATTGCGCTGTGCTGGGCGACCATTGCTGTGTGGGGACTGGGAGCGATTCATCCGGAGCTTGCGCTGTTTCTCCTGCTGGTACGCTGTCGGGTCGAAGCGCCGAAAAGATCGTTGTGGCAGCCTCCGCGTTGAACCTCGATCTCCGTCGGTGGTATGACCATCCTCTTCGTCATCCGACTCGCCGTAATGATGCGGCGAGTGCTTAAAATGGATCGGCACAGAGCTGCGTTGTCGATTTGATTGCACCGGCCTAGATAGTCCTTCGCCTGCTGGTGCGGACGGAGCGTGATGTAGTCCAGCTCGGCCTGCCGTCGCTCGTCCAGCAGCTCTGGTATACAGCGGTCTCGAAGCGGGGGCTGCAGTCTGGTTCATCCCTGCCTTTGCTCTCGCGATCGCCAGTTGACGCAGCAGCTCGCGGTTCTTCAATTGGGTCTCCTCCCACTGCGCTTTCATGTATTCGAGTTGCGAGAGCGTCTCCTCGACAACGTTGCTGCTGTCATTCTGAACGTACACAGCACAAAAGAACGTTGCACGGCGATGAAATAGTGCTGCCGAACAAAACAGCAGGATGGAAATGTATGTGTCTCGCACCAGCCTCCGACGCGCATCGCTTCGCTCTTGTTCAAGCTGCCGCTGGAGGTTTTGTACTGCGTGATCGTTGCCATTAGTAGCAGTGCTGTTGTTCATGTTGCTACTGTTGACCAATCTGCCGTTCGCTTGTTGAAGGTGTCTAAGTGACACTCGATCGCAATGGCAATAAGCCAAAATTCGTATCGTATCGTATGCAGTATACGCTTCATATTCGCTAGTACACGTTCGCAACCGTACCTGATCTCTGCTTTCAAGTCCGCGATCTCCGCGGACGCCTCCTTTCTGTACTGCTGGTAGATATCGATTAGCTCCTTGTTCTCCTTCAGTGTTGCCTGTGTGTGTTTAACAGCACAATAGTGCGATGAGTATCAAAGGCACTCATTCCAGGGATGATGCTCATGTATTACTTACCTTGAGCTCGTGCTGGAGATCGATCGGTGACTCAGCTTCTCGGCTGTGCAGGTTGCTGAAATCTCTGTTCTCGTTCTGTGCTTTGCCGAGTTGCTGCTTCAGAGTGTTCTTCAGACAGCGGTTTTCTTCGCGAAGCGCCTCTAGATCTTCGTGTATTCTCAAATTGCCTCTCGAAGCCGCAAGCTCCTAGCAAGAGCAGCAATGTTCAGACCCTGATCAATCAATTCACATGTCTTTTGTCGATATGCAACATTCGAACGCAGCAATCAGAGCGCAACCTGTCGTAATCGCCGGATCGTACGCTGCAGGTGATCGACTGTCGGCGTCTGGACAAGATTCAGTGGTAGCGGGTAATGGACACGATCGAACTCCACCGCGTATGTAAGAATGAGGTAGCGCTTGCTGGTGGTTGGCGCTGTCGCGGAAACTGTGTTCGGGAAGCTGTAGGAGAACAACTAACAACGTTAGCACTAGTCTCTACCTCACTTAGTATAGCACACAACCTCCGCACCTGTCGAATGCCGCGTCGGTGCTACTCTTCACTTGCTGGAGCCCGATCTTCCCCATCTTGCGCTTGCGGTAGAGCTCCTACAAGTCTCTCGATCCGCGTTAGTCTCTCACTTATCGAAGAGCACCCCCGCTCTCCTCTTACAGCGTCTCCGCACCAGGTCACCGTTTGTGAGCAAATCGACGAAGACGGCGTCACTGCGTCGCTCCACTGCCGAGAGCAGCATGTCGACGAACACCGAGAAGCGCTTGAAATTCCCGGTCTTGCGTGTCAGCTCTTCAACGTCTGCAAGCGTCACATACACACAAGGGGGTAGATGTCGAGAAGTTGGTTGTGTTAGCGTCGAACAGTAATTCGTAGTCGATGATGAGTCAGTGGTAACACACATGCACTCGGGAAGCTCCCAGCCCAGCACGACCACGACGGTGATGACGCGCCCGCAGATGACGTGCCGAGTGCAGACGACGCGTCATCTGCCGCTGCCTCCACCTGCACGTGCAGCTGCTGCTGCGCGACGCTCACGGTCGCGATGTACGCGACACCGTGGAATTCGAGGCGACGTGCGACCTCGAGCTCCTCGTTCTCCATAATGTACTTTGGACGCTGGGAGTGTGTTGGTTGGAGTCAAGGAGACGCCTGACCTGGCATAATGCGTATGGCGGTATATTCGTTTTTATGAAGATTTGCCTGTTCGTTCTGTAGATTCATCGGATGAAGAGGTATAGCAACGATAAGAAGCTTGGTGAAAGTCATCACGACCAGGTGTCCCGTATAGTAAGTTGTATTCGGGATCGCGATCTTGAAAAGTCACAGCACAAAAGAACTAGGATGTTAGCTCTCGAATTTTACTAGAAAGAGAGCACGTCGCGATACTTGGCAAGCAGCAGCGTAGCAGTGACGAGCTCAATGCTTGTGAACGAGTGGTGCTCTATCAAGTCCAAGCACCAAGATGCAAACTGGCACGCAGGGTTTGTGAACGCGCACTCGAAATACCGATCTGAGGAAATGAATACCGGCATGTCTTTTTCGAAGTTCGATTCCAAACATATCAGCAGTCACTGGATTGTGCTCGCAGCTCGACAACAAGAAACAGTACGGAGCTCGTCGCGATGAGTTCTGAAGAGCTGTGCACGTCTGGAAATGAAGCTTCTCGAGTGGACATGGAAAGCGTCCTGTTCCTGATCGTTCGCCACCTTCGTGCCTGCGGACTCTCAGCGAGCGCCATGGCGCTGCTCCATGAAAGTGGGATCGACACAGCATGGCTCTGCGGGCCAGCGCCAGAGCTGCGACTGCTGCGCGATTGGGTTTTCGCAGGCGACTTCAAGCGCGTCAAAGCGTTGCTAGAGCCCCTCGTGATCGGCCTTGCACCTACGGAGCATCAAGAGATGATTGCGATCGTCGACAAGCAGCAACTACTTGAGACGATCTTACTACACAGCCAAAACAGCCATTCTCAAACCCAGCGAGCACTTCTTGATGAACTACACACGCGACGAAACGAGCTACAGCTGGACGAACTCGAGCTGGCGTGGTGTCTTGACGCTCTTGGTGACCGCTCGACCGCGATTCCTGCGTCGCAGCGGCATGCTCGTGCGACAGCGCAGAGTTGGGACGTGAACGAATCAAGAATACAGTGCTTTGAGCGGCTTGTGCCGTTCTTCCGCGGTGAGATCGGCACCGAGGAACATGAACACAAGTACCTCGCGATGCCTCCGACGCAGCTGGTGTCGCTGCTTCAGGATGCCGTCATCTTTCACCGAGAGAGAGCGAAGGACGAAAGCGCTGCCCAGCTTGATTGCATCTCTATCCGCTGTCACTCGACCCTGGGTGAGCTTCACCTCCGACGCAACCATCAGAAAGAACACTTCCTCCTCCTTGGTGAGCCGCAATCACAAGATGAAGATCGACGGCAGTCAGTTAAACCTCTTGTGTCTCGGTCATTGGATTGGGCAAAGTCAGTGCGAGATTCTTGGACTGGTGACAGCCTTGATGTCGGATCAGCGGAAGCCAAGCATCTCGCCGGAAGACCTGCTGCCTCAACTTTGCGGGTTCAGCCAAGACGCATGACACCAGTAACGATATCTCTGGACTTTGCCAGGATGCGGGGCGTGGAAATTCGGGGTCATGCACTGAGACAGACCGAGCTCATTCTCGAAGAGGAACTAGAAAGCGATCACGAAGATACTGGAGTTACCATCGCTAACACGACTTCGGCAAACTTCGAGCCGAACCACGGTATCAAGAAGAAGCCGGTGGCGAAAGCTGCTGTCTTTGATGTCGCTACGCAAACCGAAGACGGAGGGACTCAGCGCTACACTGCAGTCGCACCATCAAACGATTCTCCACCAAATGAAACTCAAAGCACTGAGCCACCAAGTCCAGACGTCCAGCCACTTCCGCAATCGCTGTCTCCAGCACACGAACGTCTTCGTCCGTTCCATGATCCTCATCGAAGTCAGTCAAGTGCGCCCTCGTCAGTAGTTGCCCAAAGTTTTATCAGCGATTCGTCACATTCCATTTGCATCGACGATGATTGTGACTACGGACACGCGCCATCTTTCGTGCCAGCGATCCGGTCGCCGATCTCCAGGTATTTGGAGGAGCAAAACCAGAGCAACAATGGTGAAGATGGAATGAACGACAAAGAAGGTAATGAAGACAGATCGATCGAAGACGAAGGAAGAAGCGAGCACTATTTGGATGAAGATCTTATCGCAGAGGCGCATAATGACGGTGGCATCGACCTTACTGTTGAGAGCGTTTACGCTGTCAATGCGAAAGATGACCCTGAGCAACAACGTCAGCCTTGTCGATACGACCAGCTCACAATCGACCATGTTGTCCAAGCTAGCGTCGTGGCTGAGGTGAAGGAAGCGCATGCTGTGCGTGCTATTGACATGAACGCAGATGGTTCCCAGCTTGTGATCGGCACGAACGCGCGCGCGCTCCGAGTCTTCGATTTGACGACGACTCTCACAACAGCAACGAGCGAGGCTGCTGTTTTCTGTGCTTCAACTCCATCGCAACACGACTTCTTGCCGTTACTACCGGTAGCAGTCGAACGACACAAACACCACCAGACGTCAATCTACAGCGTGGCATTCAACAACTCATCCAGAGGATCGGAAGCTGGTGGTTGTGATGGCGCTGGAGTGGTAGCTTCCGGAGATGCCGATTCTTGCATCAAGGTGCTTTCGCTGGCGACAAACAAGGAGCAGCTGATACAGAGTCATCCCGGCAAGTCCAGAGCGCTGCACTTTGCAGCTGCCAATACGCTTTGGTCCTCGAGCACGGGGGACCGTCGAATCCGTTGTTGGGATCTCAACCACTCTCCTGCGAGGTCGTGTCTGGACCTCGACGGTCATGTCGGTGAGATCCAGACGTTGGCGTTCTCTAGCTCGAAGAGTGGAATATCATCGAATCTGCTAAGCGCAGCGCTAGACAAGACGATCCGTCTCTGGGACACTCGAAGCGGCAAGTGCGAGCAGATCGTGGCGCGCACCCTGCAGCCATCGTTCACAGTGCAGTTCGATCCGAGCGACAGTCGATACTTTGCATCCGGACACAAAGATGGAGGAGTGAGCGTGTGGGATCTGCGGGTCAAAAACCAAGCGCTGGAGACGCACATGCATCACCAAGACGAGTGTCGCGCGATTTCGTGGTCTCCCGATGGCTCGTGGCTCCTCAGCAGCTCGTTCGATGGTACGATCTGCACTATGCAAGTCGAGCAGCGCACCAAGATGCTCACTCCGCTGGCGTCTTACCACCAGCACCAGGATAAAATCCTGCAAGCTCAGTGGCACCCCAGAATCCCTGCGATCGTGACGACTGGCGCAGATAAGCTTGTGAAACTCTGGGCATTTTCCTGATAGCAAGATGTGTGTGCCGCTACTACTACGACCACTAGGAGCGAGACTGGCGGGAATTGCAGCAATGAACACCTCCAGATCAGGTAGACAACGAGACCGAAGGCGGATCAAGTTCCTCGTGTATATATGACCTCTTGGTCTTTCATCCTCTCTCCCTCCTTTCCAGTCTCTAGTCGTGCAGCGGTGCCTGAACCCCCGTCACCTCTCCTCTTTAGACCTACTTGGACGACCCGGGGCTCTTGGAGCGCTGCTTGCTGCTGCTCTTTTTCTTCTTGTTCTGATACGCCGCGAAGCCCCTTGGGTCGCACTCGGGGCACAGCCACGTGTCCGGGTGACGTCCGTCCGAGAAGCCCACACACTCCAGGTGGTACCACTGCGACGGGTTTGGGCACTTCTTGCCGTCGCATGCGATCATGTTGCCGTAGCTCGGTAGGTTGCAGACACAGTAGAGCTCGTTGTCCTCGCCGCTGTCCTTGCTCTTCTTCTTCGCGTCACCGCCTTTCTTGTGGGCGCTCTTGTGAGACGCTGAAGACGATGACGACGTCGCGGCGCTCGCAGAGGAAGACGATGCCCCCGCCTTGCGGTCCTCCGCCGCGCTGTGGCTACCGTTCTCACGCGTGCTGGCTGCGCCGGAGCTGGCGCCGCTACCACTCGCAGCGCTCGCGCTGCTGCTGCCAACGGCCGACGATGCGGAACCAGCGGCGGAAGAGGCGTCTCGCTGGCGCTTGCGGCTGCTGCTCTTCTTGCGCTTCTTGTCAGCATTCTTGCGGTCCTTGTCCGCAAGGGAGCGCTTGGCGGCGCTGCGCTCGCCATTGCGGATGCGCTGGATGAACGCCACGATGGACTCATCCTCCTCCA
Source organism: Globisporangium orthogonon (assembly GCA_023334005.1). Taxonomy (NCBI): domain Eukaryota; phylum Oomycota; class Peronosporomycetes; order Pythiales; family Pythiaceae; genus Globisporangium; species Globisporangium orthogonon. Next base: position 12,302 of record JAASFW010000443.1, read on the forward strand.
CCTCCAGCGCGCCGTCGAAGTGACGCGCGACGAGCGCCGCGACCTCGTCCTTCGCGTGCTCCTCACGCACCGCGAGATTGTAGAACTGCGCGTAGCGCTTGAGCGCCTCCATCTGCATCTCAAAGAGAGCGTGAGGAAAACGAGGGAACGAGTGAGAGAGAGAGAGAGAGAGCGCGAGCGAGAGACAGCGAAACGCACCCCAAGACTCGTGAAGTCGACCATGAGACGCGGTGGATACGCCGCTTTCTTCATACCGTGGCTAAGCTGCTCGGCACGGCGCACGTCCTCGTACTCTGCGCGAGTGATTGTTCATCAGAGACGCTACTAGAGCTCCAGGCATGATCCAGAGACGCACCGTCGCCCAGCGGGCCGAACATGTCGTCGCGCTCGTCCTTCGTCACACAAGCGCCATACCATATTCCCCCGCGCTGTCAGCTGACACAGGTGGCGACCATGACTCCTCCTCTCATTCTCACCAGCACACAGCGTTCGCACCATTCGTGTCGCTCTTGCAGGTTGGGAGATGCTTCACTCGTCGACGGCTGTTGCGCCACGCGTGCCGAATGTACCCTGGCGAGCGTAGTGGCGTGGGGGCGGCTGAAGACGGCGCGTGAGGCGGGTGGGCGGGCGAGCGGGCGGCGCAGGTAGCGCGAGCGAGCAGGTCGGCCGGTGGTGGGTGGCGCTGTTTTCGACGACTGACAGCCGAAATAGTGAAGGAGACAAGTTTTGGTAATTCGAAGCAAATTAATGCATTTCTCCACCACTTTTACGCAAGTTGGCTGAGAGACTCAGCAACTTGGAGCTGTCTGGTCTTTTGCGAAGCTGTTCATAAACAGACTGCAACATACTCTCAAGGGAGTCATTATTGATCATGTCGTTAAGTGCAAACCCAAATGTTGAAGTTGGCAGTGATGTGGACCACAGGAGGCGACTGTGTAAATGGATGCGTGTGACTCGCCACTGCCATGAGACTCTTGCACCTGCCGTCATGCGTCGCCATGACGGCCGAGCGGACTGGAACCAGCAGGCGAAGCGTGCGCGAGTGGCAAGCATACCTGTACTCGACGTGTATACAAAGTCAGAATACGAGACGTCGAATGGGGAGTTTGGTGGTGCTGATGCTGTGGTATTGGATGTGTGTGTGCGTGTGCATGTGTGTGCATTTGCTAGTCGAAGTTTCCACCTCCGTCTGCTCTGGCGACTACCTCATACAAGCGCGCGGGTCTTTCGCCAGCGGATAGTCAAGCGCTGAGTATGCGGGGCGTTGTCGACCGCTGGCAGGTCGACCGGCGACGGCAGGCGACGTACCGCGTGCTCTTCGGCCGCCCGCTGCTGATGACGTCCACGAGTGGGTGGGGCGCGAGTGCTGCGTCGTACGCCTGGCTCGCGGAGATGTGGACGCCAGAGCCGGTGCCTACGGTGGCAACAGCATCAGCTGCGTCGGAGAGTCATGAGGTATTCGAACGATCGAGGCGCGAAACGGAGAGGAAGAGTGGAGATATGTATCGCCGAGCATTCCCTTGCGGCTCTCATATCAGTTATCACGACGCTGGCCTGGGTGGCGGGTGGACGAAGACAAACGAGGGAGCAGAGCTGAGCTTCATCGATCGGTTCCTTTTCGACGACTGCGACGGTCTCGAGGAGCAGGAACTACTTACCGCACCCATCGGAAAGTACACACCACTTGCCATGGAGATCAAGCGAGAAGCTCCGTTGCCTTCACGGCAGTCGGCTCAGAAACCGGCTGGCGACCGAACCCTCGACACTGTTTTGCCAACCTCGGCGCCCTGGACGCAGGAACGACTCGGTAGGCCAGGTTTTGGGAATGGTGGCGCTGGTGATGGTGACAGCACACTATCTTGCGGAGAGGAACCGAAAACTGATGTCAGGAGCAGCGTCGAACGCGATGATTCTTTGGTGCTCTCTGACGACGATTCGTTTGAAGTGCCGCCGGTGGACGAGTCGCTCGGACTAGAGCTGCTCAAGTGTGTAGATGAGCTGGCGTACGACGAGATGGCAGCGGACAGTTCCGGTCTGCTCGACGCATCCTTCCCGGACAATCTTCGCGAGCAGTGAGGATGATCCGCATTCGGACAGAGACGCTCGCAGTCGTGTATGCAAGGAAGTGTATGAAGGGATCTAGGAGGTTCATAAAATAGGGCAAAGAGCTTAGCTACTGACGAACACGATCTCCGGTGGTTGCTGATGCTGGGTGAGCACGTCCTCTTCTTCGTCGTCTTCGTCGTCGTCATTCCGGATCTTAGCGCGTCCGCGTTCCAGGTCGCGCTTGCCACCTTCGCTACCTCCCAGTAAACTGTCGCGATCGGCTTGGTATGGCGACACGCTCTGCGCACTGCTGACGCTGAACCAACCCCCACCGCGGCCATGCTGCTGGCGCTGCTGAAAGCCGTTGAGCACGATGCCGACGACCAGGAACTCCCATACGAGCGCTAGAAGCAAGTCGAAGAGGAAGAGGAAGAACAGCGATGTGCAAAAGCTCCCCGGCAGCTTCAACACGCCGAAGCTCGTGTCCACGCCGACTGTCTGCGACGTCTGCTCGCTCTTGTAGCTGAAGAGCTGCACTTGGAGGATGATGAAGAGCACCGCGAGGTAGACCACGAACAGCTTGTTCGAATAGATCGGTTTGCGGAAGAGGTCATTCACGTTGAACGCGATCGCGACGATCCAGTACTGGAGGTGACCAAAGAGCCAGATCACGCTGTTCTCGTACGAGTGTTGCGTGAGGTCTTCGGGCTCGCCGGGCGCGAACGCGTAGCACGGCGCCTCAATCGCCGAGCTGTTGTGCAGATGCAGCTTCGTGAGCTCGAGCGAGCGCTCGGCTGAGCAGTACCAGGACTTGGCACGCGCTGCGGAGATCGCGATGCCGAGGCAGATGAAGAGGAACATCATCTGCCCGACGAGAGAGCAGAGGATCGTCGGTGCGAAGAGCGACTTGGCCGGAAAGTCTTTCGTGATCTCCTCGCGCGATGCTGTGCGCACCATAAGCACCGAGAGCCCAAAGACGACGACGAGGTCATCAAAGAGGAACTGGTTGTTGCTCATCTGGGACGAGAAGTCATTCATGAGCGACGACATGGTGAGCTGGATAATCGAGTATAGCACCATAAACTTGAACGCGACGAACGACGTGCTCAGCGCGCACCGGCCCTCGCGCAGCAGCTCGACGACGTCCGCAATGCTCTTCTTGCGACTCGTGAACGGCGCGACGATTGACGCGTCCGCGTCCGAGAGCGCGATCCCCACGTGCGCGGCCTTGAGCGCGCCGCAGTCGTTCGTGCCGTCACCGACCATGCCAACGCACTTGCCGCGCTGGATGAGTGTTTCGATGATCCACGTCTTCTGGTGCGGGCGAATGCGCGAGAAGATCTTCGTGTGGAGCACGACCTGCTCCACAAACAAGCTGTTCTGCGTCTCCTGGAGACCGTCGAGCGCCGCTCCTGTGAGCGCAAACTCGTTGCTGTCACAAAGTCCGAGGAACGTCTTGCTGTCCACCGAGGTCCATTCCGGATTCGGGCGCGACGCTAGCTCGTCCACGTCAGCAAACACAACGCCACCGCTGCGTTCCATGACGTCGATCAGCAGCACGTTTGACTGGAGCTCCATGTTGATCTTGCGCGCGACGTGGATCGCCGTGAACGCGTTGTCGCCCGTGATGATTCGCACGTCCACCTTGGCGTTCTCGAGCGAGCTGATGACGTACGGAGACTCGGCCTTGATTTTGTTGAGGAAGAGAACGAAGCCGAGGAAGTTGAGACGGCATTCCATGGCTTCGCGTGCAGGTACGTCAGCTGTCACCGGGTACGTTTTCGACGCGATTGCCACCACGTAGTAGCCCTGGTATGAGTACGTGCGCACTTTCTCCATGTAGTTCGGCGGTATCGTCGCGCTGTTGCAGATGCGGAGCAGCGCTTCCGGCGAGCCTTTCGTGTACACCACACGCTGACCCGTCTCGAAGTCCTCGATGAGCACGGACGAGCGCTGCAATGACGCATCGAAGAGGAAGCGTTTGACGACGCCAAACGTCTTGCCGATCGGCGACGAAATGAGCACCGAAAATGGCGCGTTCGGCGTGTTCTTCTTGTGCACGTTCGTCTCGATCGAGTATCCAGTCGCGCGGAACATGTCGCGCTCGAGCGCGTAACCCGTGATCGCGCCGCCCCGCTCGTTCAGCGCGTGACACGTCGCGAGCCCGACGATCGACGTGATCGACAGCACGTCGACCTCGCTCTGCAGCCCAACGAAGGTCGCGGACGTTGTGGAACACTCGTCGACTCCCTGGAAGTCCAGGTGGTCGCTCGAGAGCGTGCCGGTTTTGTCGAAACAGAAGCAGTCAATGTGGCCCGCAAGGTTGATGCGCTGCGAGTTGATGCAGAAAATGCCGGCGGCCTCGAGGCGCGTGAGCGCGAAGCCGACGCCGATCGTCAAAATCAGCGGCAGTGCCGGTGGCACCGCGATGGTCACAAGGTCGAGCGAGGACACGATCGCGTCCCCCGTAGAGACGCCCGCCTTGGACGCTTGCACGAGCCGCTTGATGAACGCGATCAGCGCCACGACCGAGAGCGCGCCGAGGAAGATGTAGCTGTCGCGCTCGATCTTGAAGTTGAGGGGCTTGGGGTAGAGGATCGCGCGGAAGAGCTCGCCCTTGGCCGTCGAGAAGCCTGTGGCGAGCACGACGCCGCGCGTCGATCCATCCGCCTTGGCCGCGAGTATTGTAGACCCGGAGAAGAGCACGCTCTCGCGCACCTTCGTCTTGACGCTGGCGTCGATGCGAACGTCGCTAGCGCTAGTGTCAAGATGCTGCTTGGTAATTGGGATCGCCTCGCCCGTGAGCGTGGACTCGTCGGCCGTGCACTCGCCGGCGACCAGCACTATGTCTGCAGGCACGAGCCCTTCCTCGACCACGACGATGTCGCCGACAACGAGCTTGTCGACCGCCACAGCCGCCACGTGCTGGTCGCGCACAACCTTGACGCTCGTGTCGACCCTGACGAGGTCGTGGAGCTTCCGGTCGTTGCGCACCTGGGCGACCACCTCCCAGGCGATCGAGAGCGCCGACATGGCGAGGATCAGCAGTGCGTATGACGTGTAGCGCTCACTAAGCCAGATGAGCGCGCTCGCGAGCTGGAAAAGGTAGAACGGGTGCAGCACCTTGCGCAACAGCACGCGCTGCCAGGGCAGCGGCGACAGGTCGAGCGCGTTTGCCCCGTGCAGCGCCGCGAGCTGCTCGGCGCGGGCGCCTGACAGCCCGAGCTTGAGGCGCTTCTCAACATCACGCACGCTCTCGCACAGCTCGCTGCGCAGCTTCACAAACGTCTGCGTCTTGGCGTCGAATACGTGGCGCTGCTTGCGGTAGTCGAAATGAAGCGCACCATCGGCGCCGCGCTCGAGCGCGCGCTCGTCCCACTCGGCACCGAGTTCACTGGCGCCCGCGCGCACCAGCACGCAGTCAGCGTCCTCGGCGCGCGCCACCAGCTGCTTGCACAGGCGCGTGTGCCACTGCGGCAGCCACACGGCCGTCACGAGTGGCAGCACGCCGAGCGTCGCCACGCAGCCGAGCGCGTAGAGCGCCTGACGCACGTCGCTCGTGCGGTAGAAGAACGCGGCGGCGAAGTCCGGCGGCGCCACCACGAGCCCTGGCGACGCGAGCGGCGCCGACGGCCGCAGCGGCAAAGCCGCCGACCCGTTGGTGTTGCTGTCGGCGGCAACGAGCGCCGCGGTCTCGTCCCGCATGAGAGCTTCCTGGTTGTGCTGCTGCAGGCCCGAGATTGGGAAATGGTGTCGTGGTGTGCTGTTCTTAGCTACAGCGCCTCTCTACACTCACGCTAACAATAGCTCTTGGAGGAGAGCTAGCGACACGAAGGCTAAAAATAACTCTTCAAGGACAAGCGACGTCTCTATTCGCGAAGACTAAATATAGAGTGGAGGGCGAGTGACGCTTCGCATTACTCGAGAGTTGCGCAGCCGCGCCACCGAGCGGGAGCTTTTCGATCATGCTACGTCGACCACGGCAGTCGGCTCAGACAGCAAAACTGAGGGCGGATCAGGATCCTTGACGTTGTTCTGCGCCGTGTGTGGCATCGCCAAAGCCAGGAAACGACCGCCATGCAAGTCCGAGACATACAACGCTCCGATCGGACCCAAGCGGAATGACACACGTGGCCACTCGGACTGAAAGGCGTGCCACTTGGTCAACACTCGAAAGCGAATCCGAACA
>JAASFW010000444.1:0-18512 GCA_023334005.1 Globisporangium orthogonon
CTGGACGCCATCTTGAACGGTTCTCTTCTCGACTTTGAAGCGCGCGAAGGAGAAGCCTCCAGATCGTCTCCGCCATCGATATTCATGAACGCCTCCGCGGAGAATCTGCTGTTGATCCAAACTCTAGTTAGTTGCGATGCAGACGGAGACTTTGGCTTCTTCGAGCTCGGCTTCGAGGACTCGATTAGCGGACTCAGCGTATGAGCAACAGAAACATCAGAAGTAGAAGCGACCATTGACAGACCTCCAACTCTGCAATGAGGAGATGTACGAACGCAGAGATCCATGATGTTGAAGTTTTCCTTATGTGGACCACCAAGTCGGCTGTTGACCACATAAAATGACGTGAACCACGTGCACATACGTGGACCACTAAATCTGTTGACTGGAGCTCACAGCTTGCCAATCTCGAGACCTCGCATCGCTTCGTGCTCCTCTCGGCGCTGCAGCCCTGCACTGCAGGTGAGCCGATCTAACAGGAAGACGGAGGAGATAGCACCAGATAGGTAGCCATGCGGGACAACGACAGCCAGAAGATCATTGTCGTGGGCATCGCCAAGACGCTGGACGACGCCGCGCTCTCGGAGCTCTTCAGCAGCTTCGGCACGGTGGCGGATGCCAAGGTCGTGCTGGACGCCAACACGCAGCAGTCGCGCGGCTTCGGCTTTGTGACGTTCACGTCCGGTGCGGCGATGCGTCAGGCGATCCAGCAGATGGACAAGAAGGTCGTGGACGGCCGCACGCTCAACGTGCGCCAGCTCGTGCCCAAGGACAAGTTCCAGGCGAAGAATGCCAAGAGCGAGCCCGCGCCGCAGGATCCCGCGAACCGACCGTGCTGGCTACTACGCAAGGGCAAGTGCACCAAGGGCGACCTGTGTCCGTTCTCGCACGAGACCAAGAACGGCGAGTTCGGCTCGTGCTTCGAGTTCATGCAGACGGGCGAGTGTCGGCGCGGCGACAAGTGTATCTTCAGCCACAACATCGCGTCGGACAAGAAAGATGAAGGTGGAGAGGACAATAGCAGCACTGTGCGCGAGGATGAGACACCAGCTCACAAGCCGCAGAAAACGACACAAGCGGATAGGAAGATCAAGAGCGAGCCAGTTGTTGCTGGCGACGGGGAGCAGAAGAAGCGCGTGTGCTACGCGTACCAGAAGGGCAAGTGCCATCGCGGCAAAAAGTGCTTGTACTTGCATGAGAAGGTTCCGGAGATGGTGAATGACAAACCAGTTGCCACGGTGAAGACCGCTGCTGATGCCGGGGTGAAGCGCGGCGAGTTTGAGATCGTGAAGGTGGAAGGAGCTGGGAGGAAGCGGAGTCGAGCCGAGGACAGCCACGACGACAACAGCGACGGCGAGGACGCCGACGACGAAGAGACCTACTCGAAGCCGCCGCCATTGAAAAGGGAGCCGCAGCAGCAAGTGCAGAGTCAGAAGAAGAGTGCACCGGCTACAGCCAAGACCACCCAAGCAAGCAAAGGTCTTGCTTCGCACACACCAACTCTGACCGTGACTCCTGCGAGCGCTCCCCGAGCAGCTCAGGCGCCGCGGAGCCAAGTGTCAGCAACACAAGCGAAGTCCATGATCGAGTCAAAGCCTAAGGACTCGGAGAACAGCAAGCGATCGACAGAGAAGCGACCGCGAGATGCAGAGAACAGGAAGACAAACAGTGACGGCGAGCCATCGGAGAAGCGACCGCGCTTTGACAAAAACAATAGACAGCCGTTCGACCAGCGCGAGCACCCGGCCGCGAAGCGGATCTACGAACGGGAGGCGAAACTGAATGGCCCAAGCAAGTACGGCCCCGGTCCTCAGACTCCGTCTCAGCAGCAGCAGCAGCAGCCGCGAGACAACAAGTCCAAGAGCAACGCGAGCGATCGGTTCGCGAAGCGCGCGGCGCAGAACAACAAGAATGCGCTGCAGCGCCAGAGGCAGAAAGGTCGGACAGCGGAGCGCGTCGTGACACAGGACGGCCATCAGCAGGAAGGCGATCGCCCGCCGCAGCCATCGGGACCCCAACGGAGAGCGGAAAAGGTGGACATGGGTGCCGCGTTTGACTCGGATGACGAGCGCAAGCCACGAGGCGGAAGTGGTGGGCGTCCGCGCGTCGTAGACAAGGCGCTGCAGCGCGCGAATCGCGAGAAGCTGCAGCAGGAGCGCCGTGCGAAGCGAGACGCGAAGAAGTCGGCGCTCGGGCGGCTGCAGACCCAGGCTGAGGTAGAGCTCTAGGGCGGTCGGATCAGGTCAACGACATCCATTTCACATAAGCAGGAAAACGAAGGTGATGAGAGCGAAGGCGCTTGTGCCTCCAGGTGATTCCTGCGTTGCTCTCGCTTGCACGATCAGCTCAAGAGATCGCCTCCATGATCTGCCCACCGAGGAATCGACAATCGAACTTCTGCCAGAAATCTGACTCTTCTACTGAATCGAAACAGCTGGGGAAGAGCAGAGTGATGGTCATGTTGTCCGATCGACTTCTCGGAGCTCCTCGCGTCGTTGTGGCGCCGTCCGCCCTTCTTGCATCGACTGTGGTCCCTCCACTCCCCGCGCAGCTCGCTCTCTCTTCTCTCACACTCGCTCGCTCGCCTGCACGCTTATATGGATGAAGGGGCCGCCGCTCGGAGCCGACGCGCGCCGCGGCCGCGCCGGATCCGACGCCATCGCCATCATGGAGGCGGCTGAGGGCAGCGCACTCGGCGGCCACGACTGGGCGCCGCTCGACTCGACACAGCACGGCGCCGGCGCGGTGGCGCTGCTGGACGCCCCGGCACAGAAGTCGCACCGCCTGCACCGCCGCCACCGCAGCAGCAGTAGTGAGTCAGTCGCGACGGACGAGAAACACAGCAACGCGAGCGACATCGGCCGCAAACTTGCGGGGAAGGCGGCTGGAGGAAAGGCACCACACTCTCAGCCCATAGCAGGTCGAGAGGACGCAGCCCAGGCGGCTGAGGAGCAAATCGCCGACCCACGCGTGACGCTCTTTAACCGCAAGCACGCGGGGTTGCTCATCTCGGTGGCGCTCGCGAGCCTCATGTCCGTCGGGCTCAAACGAGGCGTGCTTCCGCTCATGCAGACCCGCCTGCACATGGAGCAGTACCAGGTGGACGCGGCTGAGCTGCTGCTGCTCCTTCCATGGTCCTGCAGCTTCGTGCTCGGCTTCTGCGCCGACATCTTCCCGATCTTCGGCTCGCACCGGAAGGCGTACATGATGCTGGGCTGGGCTCTCTCGGCTGTCGCACTCCTGATCATGACCACGATGCACCACACGAACGACCTTGACGCCAAGATTTCGAGCGGTGACGCGTCGTTGGACAAAAGCGCGAAAGAAACGATCATCGGCGGCTACGTGTTTCTGCTCGGCGCCGCGTGCTTCGGTGAGATCCTGAGTGTGATGATGGCGGAGATCTACATCATCGCGTTCTCGAAGAGGGAGACGCTCCTGCAGCGCGGACACATGGTCGGCACGTTTTTGTGCGTCCAGTTCGGCTTCCAGCTTGTCGGCCAGATCGTCACGGACATGGCGGTGTTTCGCATCGGGAAGGACGGAGCGTTACAACCTTACATCAGCTTCCAGGACATTATCATGTTCTTCGCAGTGTATTCACTCGTGCCGATCCCGATCATCTGCTACTTCTTCGACGACCACCTCCCGGAACCGGACGAGAAGGAGGATGCACACGACGTCGCAGTCACCTGTTTGAGCACGAACCGCAGCATCGTCTTGGAGAGAAGCATCAGCCGCAGTGATCTCGAAGAGCAGCGCGTGGCGCCGGAAGCGACGAGTGGACCGATGGCCGTCTGGCTCAAGACGAAGAGCCACTGGGAGCTGCTCTGGAGCACACTCGAGGAGAAGGCGACATGGCAGATTGTGTGCTTTCTCTGCGTCTTCATCTTCTTCGCCGAGTTCACGCTGCGGTACCCCTTCGTGGTGCTTGACCAGTGGACCGGCGTGACGGCGAAGGCGATCTCGACTGGCAAGATCTTCACAGAGCTCATGTTCTTCCTCGCCGCGTGTGTCTGGAAGGGACTGTGCGTGAACACGCAGTGGGGGACGTTCGTCGTGCTGAGCTATCTCGGCGTGTTCATCTTCCCGCCGATGACTTACTTTCTGCTCGTGACGTACGGCATCGACGCCCACCTGGAGCTCTACATGTTCGTGAGCTCTTTTCAGGGCTTTATTCGCGCGCTCGCAGTCGTGCTCGAGGTTGTCATGATGATCGAGATCGCGCCGGCGGGCGGCGAAGGCGCTGTGCTGGGCACGATCGTGTCGATCGCGGCGATCATGCGGCTCATCTCGCAGACGTTCTCCAACTCGATCGGGTATCTTTTTGGCACCCAGCTGCTCCTTACCCGCAAGGACAATGGCGCGACCGCATCGTCGTCGGCAGCAGATGCAGCAGCGAACGACGAGCCGATGCTCGTGGCGACGGCACTCATCCTGTGCTACACGCTGCGGCTGCTGGCGCTCCTGGGTGTTCTCTTCCTGCCGTCGCAGAAAATCGGGCTGCGCAAGCTGCTCGTCTCTGGGGGACAGAGAACCTACCGCGCGTGGTGGACGCTTGGGATCCTCCTCGTGTCGGTACTCATCGGCGCACTCGTGAACACGCTCGTGATCACACCGGACACGATGTGCCTGCACGTCCTCGGCGGCAGCGGGTGCTCGTCCTAGCGTGAGTCGCGTGCCGAGCGCTTACTTATCTATTTCCCAGCCATGTCCGTGCCGTTCTCGTAATCATCCATCATCTGCTCCGTTGTTGGTCTACTCCATCTGATGAAGGCTCCATTGACTGCGTATCACACACATGACAATGTTCGTTGACTCGGACATTTTCAAGGGATCGAAGTCCAACGATCATCGGGGCTTCGCGTCAATCTCAACAGCAACGAGTGCGTGAGTGGTAAAGGATACGGAGGCGACAGCGAGTGCTGCAAATGCGAAGCTCTTCTCAACCTCCTGACTGTCGAGTTCGACGCTGACTACTGAGCTCCTGATTCACATCGCCAGCGACTTGAACTGACGGTGTTGGTATTACGACCACAACGTGAACAGAGCTGAAAACTGATCTCAAGGTTGCAAACGTGACGACGGTGACTGCGCTGATCGGTTGTCAAGGTTGCTCATGCCTCAAGCGAGCAAAGTGCAATGCTCAGTTCGGCATCGCACGCTCGAACCAAACACGCAAAAAGCTTGGTTTACACAAGAGTTGTATACTCCAGACTCCCGACAACAGATCGCCACACACGCTTGAAAAATCATTCAGCCTCTCAACATGCAAATGCGAGACTTCTAGTAATATACGTCGACTTTTTTCCAGTAGCCTCTAGCCTAACAACGATAATACAAAGGGAATACTGATCATGCAGAGAGAAATGATCGCAATCCGACTATTCGTAAAGAAGGGTCCACTTTCTCTATCCAATCTCCTCCATATTTGCTTCATAGCCAGTGCTTCTCTTCCGAGCCATCAATGGACTCGCAGCTTCAAAACTGCATCTTTTACGCATACAATTATGGTGAAATTCGTGCAGCGGCACACTCCTCCAACTTACTGAACCGAAGCCTGAAGCCGACGAATGCATGCATGGCACCACGACCACCACCACTGCTGTCACGTCCGCGAGTTGACGGAGGCGCGGCAGCGCGCGCGCTCGTGACATTCGCCGGCTTGCGTGGTTACCAAGAGGAACTTGAACATTGCTCGTTCCTCCACAAAGTAAGAAAAACCGAAACCGTCTCCAGCCATGGCCGATGATGATGAAGATGTCGTGGTCGGCGCGTACATGTCCCCCAGCTCCGCCTCCGCCGCCTCCTCTATACGCTCGCCGCACGTCGACAGTCTCACGGTGCTGCGCAGCGATGGCGACGTCGTGCAGGAAGAGCCGCCGGCCGTGCTTGGCGCGCGCGCCGCAGCCTTCGCTGCCTCCTTCCAACCGCGCAAGCAACAGCAGGAGCAGCGCCGGTGGCGCTTGGACGCAGCGGCTGCCGACGTCGACGCCGACCCCGATGAGCTGCGCGAGCCGCTGGACCACAAACCGTTCGACGATGAGCGCGTGATCGAAAGCACCGACGACACCTATGGATGGCGCGCCCCACCGCCCCACGTGACGGCGCTCGCGACCGCCAAGCACGGCGGACTGCTGCTGTCGCTGGCGTTCGCCAGCATGCTCACGTCGGCGCTCAAGCGCGGGGTGCTGCCGCTCATGCAGGCCGAGATGGCCATGACGCCGTCTCAGGTGGATGCCACCAAGATCCTGCTCATGCTGCCTTGGAGTTGCGCGCTGCTCGTGGGCTTTGTCTCGGACGTCCTTCCGCTCTGCGGCTCGCGCCGCAAGGCGCACATGATGCTCGCGTGGGCGCTCACGGCACTCGCTCTCTTCCTCATGGTGCTGCTCAACAACTCGTTCAACGTGGACGGCAAGCTCCAGAGCGACTCGAGTCTGGAGGAGGGTGAGCGCCGCACCATCGTTGGCGGGTACATCGCGCTGCTGGGCTTCGCGTGCTTCGGAGGCATCTCGAGCGTCGTCGTGGCCGAGGTCTACGTCGTCGCGCTGTCGCAGCGCGAGGTGCTCAAGAAGCGCGGCACCGTCGTCGCAGTTTTCCTGCTCACGCAGTTCTTTTTCGAGGGCGTGGGACAGACAGTCACGGACATGGTCGTCTTCCACTACACACCGGCGGGCAAGATGAGTCCGTTCTACTCGCTGCAGGACGCGCTCACGTTCCTGGTGTGCTACGCCATAGTGCCGATCCCTGTGCTCTTCTTCTTCTTCAACGACTCGCTCGAGAGCACAGGCGGACGCCTCGGCGAGTGCGAGCTGTTTGAGGACGACGACGACGACGACGACGACGACGACGTTCACGGCTACAACGCCGATCTTCGGCTGCAGGACGCCGAGAAAGGGCGCGCAGGAGTGTCTCGAGTGAAGCGATGGGGGAGTGTAGTCATGAAGCACTGGTTCCGACTCTGGACGACACTACAGCAAAAGGCGACATGGAACGTCGTCTGCTTCCTCTGCGTCTTCATCTTCTTCACCGAGTTCACGCTGCGGTATCCGTTCACGGTGCTTGACAAGTGGGCGAACATGACTGCGAAGACCACGTCGACCTCCAAGATCTTCGGGGAGGCGATGTACTTCCTCTCGGCGCTCGTGTGGCGCTTCCTGTGCCTCAACCGCAACTGGAACAACTTCGTCGTGGTGAGCTACTTGGGGCTCTACATTTTTCCTCCGATGGCGTACTACCTCGCGAGCGCGTTCGTCGGCGTCGGCTCAGTCGAGCTCTACATGATCATGGGCTCGTCGAACGGCTTCGTGCGCGGCGTGGCGATCATCATGGAGGTCGCGATGGCCGTCGAGATCGCGCCGAGTGGCGCTGAAGGCGTCGTGCTGGGGGCCATCGTGAGCATCGCGTCGATTATCCGGCTCGTGTCCGACACGTTCTCCAACTCGATCGGTTGGCTGTTCGGCACGCAGTTTCTGTCACAGACCACCGGCACGACGACCAAGGACGAGCCGCTGCTCGTGGCCACGGCCATCATCCTGTGCTATACGATCCGGCTGCTCGCGCTCGTCGGCGTGTTATTCCTGCCGTCACAGAAGATCGCGCTGCTGCGGCTGCGGTTCATGGGCGGGCGCAAGCCCAGACGCGCGTGGTGGACTCTTGTGATCCTCGCTCTGTCGATGCTCACTGCATCGATTGTCAACTCGCTCGTGATCACGCCCAACACGACTTGTCTTCCAGCCTTCGGGGGCAAAGGATGCAAGTGAGGAAGGAACTTCGACTCCACCAGACCAATCAAACCTACCTAATTTACAGAGCAACCGTACGTGTACAACGACGATATCTCCACCCACACACAGTAAGCATAAGCCCAACAATGTATTTGGATTTCGGTCATTGTGTGAAGTTGTTCGTGGCGGCTGTCAGCCGAGTTGGTGTTTCTTGTCGTCATTCTCGAGCAGGTAAAGTGAGAGAGCATGAGTGTGTCTGTCGGAGCGCTCGCTTGATGCTGCTGAGCTCTGCTCCTCATTCTACACACTATCCTCATTCGACAGATACGTTATCGTAGACCAGTACATCATGTGGTGCAAGGTAGCTCCGCGCAAACGCAAGACCGTTCTTCGTCGGCTGCGCGAACGCGAGCTGCCGCTTCTCGATCTGCATGCCGTAGATGAACTTGTCCCGCACGCTGTCCACGAGGCGGGTCGCGATTTTCTTGCCTCGAAATGACGAATGCACCCAGAGCTGGCAGATACCGGCAAGCACTGGACGCTGAGACGTCTTGTCTCCGCGAGTCAACGCAGTATTTGATCTATGTGGTGTCTCGGCGGGCGGCTCGGGGACTGGTTCGGTGGAGTCGCTTCGCACTACAAGGCTCGAACAAGCCGGCTCAAGCTGGAACGCGTGATCCACGCGCTCGGCAGTCACGCAGCCGACGATTTGCTTGTCTTGTACGAACAGGAAGCTGCTCCGCTGCAAGAAGAGCTCCTCGTCGACGAATCCGAGGGCGTCATCCAGCAGCACCTTCACCTCCAGCAGCTTCCTAACGTGCGCCGGCGAGTCTTCACGGCGGACTTCAATGATCCGCGCTGCAAACGATCGTGCAAGCGGACTGTGCGGTCAGCGCGTTGACAAGGAAGCACCTTGCTCGAATAGAGGATGAGCGCCACACCCACCGTTTTGCTCCGGAAATGCCTTGACGAGCCTCTCGTTCTTCCACGACACGATCGTGAGTCCCTTCTGCGTCTTCTTGCAGAAGCGCCGGTGCTCTTTCTCGTCCTCCTACGTTGCATCCGTACACGTCAGAGATCACATCAGTACTCCTCGCTGTCCACGTTTCTTCTAACGCTGTATCAGAGCTCTGTGCACACATAAGCAAACCTGCTCTCCGATGGTGTAGAGCAGTCCACACGTCGGACATGTCGTGTGTTTGCCAAAACTCTTCTGGCCCACATCGATGTACGCTTGAACGCTCGGTGCTGGCTTCGCTGCTGCTACTGCTGCTGGCGATGTGATGGTCGACGGCGAGGCAGCAGGCGAGCAGGCGACTCTCGATCTCTTGGCAGGCGAGCTCGTCGGGTCGCTCTGGAGCTTCACGGACGGCGCAAACGCGCTTCTCAGCGTCTTTTCTTTGCGCAGCGCCGTCCCTGCTGCTGGTGCGCGCTTGCGCTTGGGCGCCGACGGCTTCGAGCGCCGCATGAGCGCCGCGTTGATGTCCATCGGACCGTAGCTTTCTCCGGCCCTAATCGACAGCGAAAATTGAATAGTGATAAAATCCCATGTCACGTTCAACACTGAATTGCACCAAGCACGAACGAACGATGACGAACGCTACAACAGACCATGGTTCTGTGGCTACGACAGCGACGCGAAGCGGTCGACGTCGCTCCAGAACCGCACTTCTTGGATGCCTGCGCGCTCGTCCGGGAGGTACGCGGTGTGCGCGACTCGGGCGCCCAGACTCTCGAACGACACGAGCGCTCCGTACTTTTCGTCGATCTTGGCGAGCGCCTCGTCCAGCGGCGTCCGCTTCCTCGGCTTCGAAACGGGACTCTCGTCTTCACTGGTGTCGCGATCCATGTCTGAGAGCGTGTCAGGATCGGTGACGCTGCCGTCGGCTCGGCGGTGGGTGGTTCGTTTCCCTGCATCTGCATCGGCGACCGACGTGTCCACTTTCTGCTGCTTCGACGGCTGACTCGTGCGCTTACTC
The DNA here is from genome assembly GCA_023334005.1 of Globisporangium orthogonon. NCBI lineage: Eukaryota > Oomycota > Peronosporomycetes > Pythiales > Pythiaceae > Globisporangium > Globisporangium orthogonon. The sequence goes on from JAASFW010000444.1 coordinate 9,707, forward strand.
GGCGCCTCGACGTCGTCGATTCCCCGTTTCCGCGCGTGCGACTTCGCGTTCTGCTCCGTGCTGCTGCTTCTGCTATTACTACTACTGATGCTGCTGCTGGTGCTCCCGGCGTCGCTCTCGCGAGTCCGCATACTCACAAACCCTCTTGAGACTGCCGTCCTGACCTTCTTCGCTGCCGGAGCGTTCGCTGCGGAAGCTGCGTCTATAGATCTCGCAAGTGCTGCTGACGCCGGCGGCCGGGCGTCTGCTGCTGTTCTTGCAGTGGAAGCGCTGGCAGCAGCGACCCCAGACAGCGGCCGCTTCCGACCGTCCGCCGTCATTTTCGCCAGCAATGCGTGCTTGCTAGCGGCGTCCGCGAGCGTCGACTTCGTGCTTCTCACCGGCAACGCGGGCAGCTCATCGCCTTCGCTTCCTCTTGTCGCTGCATTCGTCTGCGCAGTCGGGAGCGCCGTCATCGCGCGGCGCCGTCGCCACGCTTGGAACGCATCGCTCGCCTCTGCCAGATCCACTACGACAGTCGCGCTGCTGTCCGAGAGGCGACTAGCAGCACTGGTGAACGGCTCGGCGGCGGCGGCGGCGGAAGACGCGTGCGCGGGCCTCCGCACCTTGTGCTCCTGCTTCTGCAGCCACTCGAGGTACGCGCTCATCTTGCAGCGCGGCAGGAACTCGGCTCGCCAGCGATGGGCTGATTGGCTGGATCGGTCTGAAACTGGAATGACTTGACTTCAGTGTGATTTGAAACTGGCCAATCCGACGCAGGGCATGTCGTCGCTGATTGGCGGATTGTGCGATTTCCGAATCCATATACATATTTTGACGTCCGGTGACACAACAAGGCACGATAACGCTTCATTTTTGCAACTTTAGGTAGCTAGTTAGAAGACGGTTTCGTTTGCAAAATGCATTGACGTATAGGATCACCACATGTCCCACGCACGATCGCATTTCACCATAAATAGACCTGATTCGCCAAAAATGTCTGATTCCGAGCCATTTTGTGCGGGAGGGTCTCGCCAGGCTCTTTTACCTAAAGTTTACAGAAAGACCTTGTATTTAGGAAAGCGATAACTCGTTTCTATCTGCTCTCTGATAACGGGCTAAGTGTAGAAAAAACTGCATTTTTCGATGAAGTGTGGGTGATGACCATGGGCTATTTTTATCACCAATGGCTACATGCTGGGTTTTTAGGAGGGAAGTTGCCAAGCACACGCTGCTTCGGACTATCACAGCACACACCACAAGCTCACACATACGCGCACGGACGCTCGATCTCTCTCTCTTTCACACACACACACTCTCTCTCCATGAGCTTCCTCGACCGCTTCCAGAACAAGATCGCGACTGTGACGGCGTACGGCCACCTCAAGAAGGCGGACGGCAGTGAGGAGATCCGGGTGGGGCCTCCGAAGCGCCGACCGAAACCCGAACCTGCTGCTGCCAAGCAGCAACGCGCGAACATCGACAGCAACGAGAGAGCTATCGGCTATAGTACCAAGCAGGCGACAGGAGGAAAGCACACCGGCGGCGGTGGCAGCACCTACGACAACAACCACGTCCATCGCGACAACCACAACCTCCCGCACCACCACGAAGACGATGGCATTCCTGGTCGACTCGAGGATGACGACTGGCGCTACGACGAGCCGCAGACCACCAGCCGCAGCTACGGTGCCTCAAAGTCACCGGCGCATTCGCCAGCAAACGAGCGACAGCAGCAGCAACACCAGCAGCAGCGACAGCAGCACCGAAGTGGGAACGCGCCGAGTCCCGAGCTGCGCTCGCGCAGCCCGCGAGCAACCATCACCGCCCACAACACATCGCCCCCAAAAGAGCTCAGGTCGCCGCTCGAGATCAACGAGGCGCGCGTTCAGTCGGACGCCGACCAGCTGGCGTTCAGCCGGAAGGCGCGGCCCGTGCAATATGAGCCCTGCAAGCTCTCGCAGTACAAGAAGGAGAAGCCCGGCGAGTACTACGAGCTCGGCAAGCTCCAGCCGGACCTCAACTCAGACGAGCTCGTGCAGAAGCGCGCGAACGCTGAGCGCGTCAAGGCGTTCTCCAAGAACCTGCGCGCGATCAACAAGACAGCGCAGCCGCCGAAGAAGAGCGACGCGAACAGCGACGCCCAGCCTGTGACAGCAACAGCGAAGAACGCGTCCTCGACGCGGTCGAAGGCACTCGAGTTCGCCAAGCGCATCCCGAAACCCAAGCCTTCGAGTCGCTCGAGCCCAGAAGACGACGCGCTCTCGAGCTCAGCGCCGTCTTCGAACATACAGGCCATCGCCCCAAGCTCTCGCCCGATCAACAGCGTCCTCGACGACGACTCGGAGGACGACGAGGTGAGCTCCGAGCTCCAGCAGCTGCAGCTGCGCCACCAGCTCTCTCGCGCGCAAGTCGACGCGCTGATCAAGAAGACTTAGGTGGACAGCAAAACACATAGTATATTCGCCCGCCTTCGTCGCGTCACGTCACCCCCACGCCTGCGTGAGACTGTAATTCAGCACGAGCACCTCCCCCACTTGGAAACACTGCAGCGGCAGTAGAAAGCATCATCGCACAGCGACAGAGAATGAGCGAGCCGCGCCATCCCTTGCAGCCACATGCGCGGACATCTGTCTGCACCTCGTAGAGCGAGCTGAGCTTCTGGTCGGGCGACGGCGCGAACGAGCTGTTGCAGTACACGAACTGATGGGCGGCAGCCGCGCGTGTCAGTCAGCGGTCGAGCCACTTGCCGCGCTTCGAGAGACGCTTACCAGCGCGTCGGTCTCCTTCAGCCGCAGCTGCTTCTTGAGGAACTTGTACACCTGAAAAGTGCGCCAGCCGCGTAGGTCGGTTCGCAGTGCTTGGGCTTTCGGACGCAAGCACGTTCCTCACACACGCACCACGCTGAGCGCGTCATGGCCTGCGACGGTGAACTTGGTGCGCTTCATGAGCGGCGCGTTGCCCACGGCCACGAACTGCAGCGTCACTGCGCGCAGAGCGAGCGCGAGAGAGCGCATTAGCGCGGCTGGACGGACGGCACGCACGTGAGCGAGCAAGCGCCGCGCACCTTTCGCAGGTCCTTCGGGCCGCACAGGCGCCGCCGCGTCGCCAGCAGCAGCAGCAGCAGCGCCGGCAGCAGCATCAGCATGCGCCTGCTCCATTTTCGTGTTCTGGGTTCAAGCACGATAGTGAAGAAAAGGCGGGGTTCTCCGCACCCTCGGACTTTCTTCACTATCGCGTTTTCCGGGTTCTTCAACGTTGCGATAGAAGTGAACAGTCGCTCACCTCCCCAATTTCTCAAAGGCGGTCGACGCTAACCAGCAAGTGCACCGACGGCGGCGGGAGCAGCAGCCGCCATGGAGTCGATGGAGAACAGCGCTGCCGTCAGCAGCAGCAACAGCAGCGGCAGCAGCTGCGGCGTCCTCCGCGCTGAGCCGGGCGCGGACGAGGCGCAGCGCCGGCGGCTGCTCGCGCTCTTCGAGAACCGCGAGCTCACGGACGTGGCGCTCGTGGTGCAGGGCCAGGCGATCGCCGCGCACCGCGTGGTGCTGGCGAGCGCGAGCCCGTTCTTCCGCGCGCTCTTCACCAGCGGCATGCGCGAGTCGCACGCCGCGCGCGTCGAGCTCAACGACGTGCACGCGCCGGCGCTGCGCGAGCTACTGCGGTACATGTACGTGGGGCAGCTGCGCGTGGCGGGCGACACGATCCTCGCGCTGCTGCACACGGCGAACCAGCTCGAGATGCTCGAGGTCGTCGAGCTCTGCTGCAAACAGCTCATGCTCGAGCTCAACGTGCACAACTGCGTCGACATCTTCCTATGCTGCGAGAGCCTCAAGATGCGCCCGGCGTGCCGTCTGCTCGCGCATGCCGCGCGCGCCATGATCGAGACCTTCTTCCGCGACGTTTACCGCACGGACGCCTTCAAGAACCTGCCACTTTACGCCGTGCTCCAGCTCCTGCTGCGCCGCAAGCTGCGCCTGCAGGACGACGCCGCCGTGCTCTCATGGCTCATGCACGACCCGACGACCCGCAAGATCGAGCTCACGCGCGTCTTCAGCAGCCTGCAGCGCACGGGCGGTCCGGATGACCGCACGGCAGCGGCCGCCTCGCTCTCGCTCTACCAGGCACTCAGCTCGAGCGGCATGATCAACAGCAAGGTGCGCGTCGACGATAGCGACAGTCGGGGAGCTGCGGCGGCCACCCAGCAACAGCAGGCAGCGGCCGTTCCGCTTAGCGGCGAACACAAGGCGCTGCAGGAAGAGCATCAGGAGCTGACGCCGACGATCTTCGCGATCGGCGGCTTCAACGGCCCGAGCGCACTCAAGTCGGTTGAGTACCTCGACTTCCACGCGAACGAGTGGTTCGCCGCCGCCAGCATGCTCGAGAAGCGCTCGTACAGCGGCGTGGTCGTGAGCGAGCAGCGCCGGGTCTTCGTGGTTGGCGGCACGTGCAGCTCACGCCATCTCAAGTCTATGGAGATGTACAACCCGGAGACGAACGCCTGGACGCTCATGCCGCCGATGCGCCGCGCGCGGAGCTACCTCGGCGCCGCGTACGCAAACGGCTACATCTACGTCGTGGGCGGCTTCAACGGCATGTCCCACTTGAGCTCGGTCGAGCGCTACGACGTGCAGGCGCAGACGTGGGAGGAGGTCCAGCCGCTCGGCGTCGGTCGGAGCGGCCTCGCGGTCGTCGCGATGAACGGCCTCATCTACGCGATCGGCGGCTACGACGGCCGCAAGCATCTCAAGAGCGTCGAGGTGTACTGTCCGCGGCAGAACCAGTGGTTTCCGGTCGCGAGCATGCACTTTGCGCGCAACGGGCCCGCCGCCGTGGCCCAGCTCAAGAGTAACAGCATTCTCGTGTACGGCGGCGAGTCGCGACACGGCATCCGCATGAACACGAGTGAGCGGCTGGAGCTCTTCCCCGACGGCGGGGACGGCAATGGCAGTGGCGGCGGCGGCGGCGTGTGGCGCGACATTGACGCGTTCGTGGACTCACGTAGCGGCCATGTGGCCTTCAGCTTCCTCAACGACTCGTTCCTCTTCTGCCTTGGCGGCTCGAACAAGAAAGACGAGTACCTCGACACGGTGCACCGGTACGACCATCTCACCAAGCAGTGGAGCGTCCACTCGCGCATGCTCTCGCAGCGCTGCGGGCTCAACGTCGCAGTCGTGCTCACGTCGGCGCGCGCGACGTGTTTCCAGAAGCGAGGCGGGGCCCCGCCGCCGCCAGCCAGTGGCGGCGGTAGCAGCAGCAGCAGGAGCATAGCGACCGCGACACCGCAAGCTGCGCGAGAACTGCCGCCGCCACCTCAGTCCACGAGCGCACCGATGGCATGAAGACGCGCATCCTTATTTTATCACCGTGAGATGGATTGGTTGTGGTGGTGATGGCGTGCGCAGCAGAGCAGAGCGAGCGAGCGCCCACCAGCTCGGAAGCAGAGCGAGTGCGATCGTCACCAACCAGCAGTATGTATACAAGTAGTACGTAGTAGCAGCATGAACACAAACGCCAACTTCACTGGTTCTGTTGTTGAGCCAACCAAGTTCCGTCCTCCGTCCTTCCTGCGCTTTCATTTTCTCTGTCGCTTGGTTGGGGAATGAATGAATGGATGAATGATATCGATGGGCGGAAGACAGCGCGTGCAGTTGTCTGCCTGCCTACACGGCGCTGCCGTACGCAGACATGAGCTCGTCGCCGTGGAACTTGCGCCACCCGCCCACGAGGTCCTCATACTCGCGCGGGTGGTTGCGACTGAACGCAATCGGGTCCTGCACAAGTCTCCAAACGTCAGCACTTCGGACAAAAGCTACATCATCAACAACAATCTCATCAGCCCAAACGCACCTCGGCAAAGCACACGAACACTGTGTGCAGCGCCGTGATCACGACGTTCGCGAGGATCATGGCCATGCTCATGCCAGCGATGAAGCCGATCGTGCCCAGCACGCCTTCGTATAGAGAACGACAGTAACATCAGGCAATCTGCCCCACCGATCGCTTTTTCTCCCAGGCAAACCAAACGCACCGTAAGCCGCGTTCGTCGATCCGAGCGCTGCGAACCACGCGTCCGGGCAAAACTTGGCCGCCAGGAGACCGAGGACGCACGTCACGACGCCCACCCCGAGCGCACCGAGCGTGAGTGCGCTCGACGTGAGGTCGTCGTTGATCACGGCCGTCCAGCCGCGGTTCGCGAACAAGTCCATCACAGCCTTGCCGCTCGTGCGGAAGTCATAGCCGTAGATGCCCACGTACACGTACGCCCACTGGTTGATGTACTCCATGATGCCCTCGAGGCAGTTGAGAATGCACTCGGCGAGACACGCGACGCACGCGAGCGCGCCGTTGTCGTCGTCACGCGCCTTCTCCTTCAAGATCGTCGCCATCTAACATACCAAGAAAACCAGCGGCGAACTTCCATTAGTGACATACACTTTGCACCGCGAGCACACACGCATATTGCGGAAGGACGCACTGTGCGCAGCGCCTGTAGTACGGCCACGATGAGCGAGCCGAAGCAGATCGAGCCGAAAGACGACGTAAGCGAGCGGTAGAGCGCGCCGGTCGCGACCTTCTTCGCGTTCGGCTGGTACCACCAGGACGCGACCACGCCCGACGTCGTGCACGTGAGGACGTTCTGCAGCACCTGCTGGCCCCAGTACACGCTGATGAGCATGAAGAAGAGCACGAAGCCACCGCCGACGCCGCCGCAGAGGCGCTCGGGGCGGCCCTGGGCGTTGAGCTTCTCGCAGCCTGGGTCCGCGTCCTTGAGCATCTGGTAGACACCGATCGCGCTGAGCGACCAGAGCACGAGCCAGGCCGTCTGCTTGAGCAGCAGCAGGAACGCCACGAAGAAGATGGACGTGTGCTGCGAGACCGCGGCGCACGCCGCCTTGAGGTTCGCAGACGCGAAGCCGATGCGGTCCTGCACCGCGAAGATGTACCAGACGTTGAGGCCGGCCATGAGCAGGAAGAGACAGGCCATGAGCGGGCTCACGGCGAACGTCGAGAGCGCGAAGGCGACCGTGAGCCCGACGTTGACCCAGAGCGCGATGCGGATCATCGACGCCGCGTACGCCATGAGGACCTTCATCCACGCGAGCGAGAGCGCGACGGCGACGCCCGCGAGCGCGGCCGCGAGCACGAACACGTGGGAGAAGTCTTGGGTCTGGTCGCGGGGAGTGGACTGCGCCTGCAGGCTCTTGGTGAGTGCCGGCACGCCCTTCGCGAAAGCGAACACGGTGATCGCAGTCACGTTCGCGAGGAAGAGCGCGGCGAAGACGCCGTCATTGCAGCGCGGCGCGGGCGCCTCGAGCCGCATGCTGCGCACGGAGCCCGTGCCGGCGGCGGCGTCCGGGTGGTGCTTGCCGCCGTTGGGCGGCAGCATCGGCTCGGTCTCGCTCACGGCTTGGTACATGGCGGCGTCGACGTCCGAGTCCGAGTCCTCGATCGCGGTCGCGCGCGAGCTGCGGAGGGTGCTGGGGGCGCGCGTGGTGAGCGGGAGGGCGGCGGCGGCAGGAGCACGGGCGCGGACGCTGGGCTGCTGCTGCTGCGCGTTGTTCTCTGTTCTCGGCTGTGGATCTTCTTCTGCGGGCAGCCCCCAGAGTGAAATAACCACGAGGCGACGGTACCCAACGGCCAACGCGGATATGCCCAATTGTATGATTTGCCAGCGAGACCTACACACACTCCTCTTCGGCGGCCTACGCGCCGTACTTGGGCGCGTACCCGAGGCGGAACGCCACCTCCTGCGCGAACATAAGCGCGCTCATGGCGCCGTAGCCGCCCACCGCGTCGATCTCCGCCTCGTCCAGCCGCTGCACTTGGTCGCGTCGCGTGCGGTCCGCCTGGTAGAACGCCAGCAGCAGGCGGCGCAGCTCCGCCGTCTTCGCCGCCGCCTTCGGGTACTCGCCGTCCACCTTCTCGAAGCTCTGGCGCGGACGGAAGACGCTCGCCGTCGCTGGCGTCGGCCGAAGCGCCAGCTGCGCCGACCGCACGACCGCCACGAGGCAGCGCGCCGCGTCGCCTTCGCCATCCTTCGCCAGCAGGTCGCGCACCAGCGCGCGCGCCCAGAGCGCCGACTCCTTTTGAGCCGCGTGGATGAACACGAGCTGCTTGCCGTCGCCCGCCAGCAGCGCGCGCGCCGCCGCCGCGGCATCTGGTGCGTCGGCGTCCTCCACGTGCGCGACCCCGAGCTCCTGTGCGAGCGACCGCGCGCTTGGCTGCGTGCTGAAGAGCGCCAGCGGCATTTTGGGGAACCTGCAGGTAGCCGCCGCACAGAGGGAAGAGGTGAGCAGATCTAGAGGAGAGTGAGCGGCACGACCGACTGTCCTACTTGAGCCGCGCGCAGCTTCCACCGTCGCCGTCGCGGGCGATGCCCAGCAAGCTCTCGAGCGGCGACGCGTCCGGCGGCAGCACGAGCCCGCCGCAGCAGCCGCGTGCCGCCACGTCGTCCAGCGCAGGGTCGCTCGCGTCGTCCACGTCCTCCAGGAAGAGCACGAGCACCTTGTCTGTATTCACCGTCATCTTTTGCTCACAAAACACAAGATCACCAGCTACATACAAAACCAAGGTCAATCCTCTCGTTCTCAGACTCTAACATGCCAGATTGTCTGAGGCTGAGTCGGAATCACAAGACTTTAGACATACACCAGATTGGGGTAGATTTTGACATTGGCGTATTTTTGTTTGTTTAGTTGGAGGAGATTTGTATACCGTTTAGAAACTGTAAGCTGTTATTTACACTTCGCGCTGCTTGCTGCGCGGGCGGTATGTTCTTTGCTAGGTCGGTGAGGACGCGTTTGGGTTGAATTGAAAGCGGCCA
>JAASFW010000445.1:0-18414 GCA_023334005.1 Globisporangium orthogonon
ATGGGAGCGAGCGCGCTCCTGTGTTGGGTCATGACCCCTCCGGGAATCGAGGTCCGGTGTCTGGGAGAGAGCCGTAGTCGGCGGTGTCAGGCAGTTGTTAGGCTTCTGACAGCTGCCGACCTGAAGGGTAATGCGAGTGGCAAAGATGCAAATGAAGAGGGTCTGCGACATGGTTCATGCAATTTTGCATTCGAAGTCAGGCACTGAAAAAAAGGTCTTGCGCTTCAAGTGAGACAGCAACGCGGAGGTCATATTGGCCATTCGAATACTGTGGGTGCAGTTATATGGAGAGAGCTCGAATTCACCCGCTCGGGAGACCTCGGATAAAATGTTTCAGCGTGTCCACATTGACACGCACCACTACCGAAGCTTTTCGAGGTTTAGATGTGGTGGATGAAGACGACGGCAGCGAGAGGCTTGAGAAGGCCTCCCAAGCGAGCAAAGCTTTCGTTCGCCTGAACACCTCACTCTGCAATTCGCCAGCTCCAAGTTCCACCCCAAGCAAGCGCGTCACCTCCCCAAGCTCCCAAGCTCTCAACCAACCTCCTCCGCTTTCAACAGCAACCAGCGACCATGCAGACCGCCTTCGAGATGATGGACTCTAAGGAGACTCGCGACGTCATCGCCATGCACGCGTACACGAGCGGACTCAAGGCCGGCGCGGTTGCGGCCGCGGTCGCTGGCACGGGCGTCTACACTGCCAACAAGCACTGGAAGGCCTTCCGTACACGTCTCGGCGTGAGCGGCAAGTGGGGGCTCGTCGTGTCCTCGTTCGTCGGTGCCTTCACGGTTGTCTCGGAGACGCGGCTGCTCCACGGCGCGCGCAACCCGGAGAAGTACCTCCAGTCCATGACGCCGGGCTACATCGAGGAGCAGGCGCACGTGAGCCACAAGCTCCGGCTGCACGAGCGCCTCGCCAACCACGTATACGATCACCCGTACCGGTCGCTCGTGACGGTCGGCGTGCCGCTCGTCGGCGGCATCTTCGCCTACCAGAGCACCAATACGGCGATCACGAGCGCGCAGAAGATCATGCACACGCGCCTGTACGGCCAGGCAGCGGTCGTCGTGCTGCTGCTCAGCTCCATGGCGTTCCACGACTACATGCAGAAGCATGGTCGCTACGAGGTGCCGATGGACGCTGAAGAGACAAACTCGCAGCAGCACCACGCGCTGTAGCTACTGCTCACTAGTAGCAGAGACGACGAGACGTTGATCGCTGGCAGCACCACACCGATCGGAGGCAGGCAGTTGTCGGCGAGGCTTTCTGCCGTAGTAATGTATTAGCTTTGATTCGCACTCGGTGTGTGTTCGAGTTGACAGTCGCGCGCATGGGGTATCACGATACCCGTCGCGGGGTTCGCGGCACCTCGAGCACCTTGGCACCTGCAGCTGTAAGCAGATTACTGATATCGCGCTGTCCCTCGACGTTCGCAATGTGCAGCGCAGTGCTGCCGAAGACATTCGGAGTATTGGGCTGCGCCTTCGAGGCGAGGATCAGCTGCACGACGCCACGGTGGCCTTTCTTGACAGCCGACATGAGCGGCGTCTCGCGCAGCGCGTAGTCTTGAGCGTCCACATCCGCGCCGTTCGAGATCAGGAACTTGGCGACATCTACGTCGCCCTGTTTCGCAGCCTCATGTAGTGCAGTGCGGCCTGTTGCGCTGTGTCGTGCACCGACTTTTGCACCGTGTGCCACCAGCGACTGCGCGACCTCGAGCGAACCAAGCATCACTGCTCTGTAGAGTGGGCTGACGCCGTCATCGCTCTCAGCGTTGGCGTTGGCTCCGTGGACGAGCAGACACTGGACGATGTCGACGGCGTCCTCGTCGATGGCGGCTGCCAGAAGCTCGGGGAGTAGTGCGTCAAGGGAGTGAATGCTATCGCGTGCAGGTGGTGTCAGCAGAGTCTGGACGACGTCTACGTGGTCGTTCTCGATCGCTGCTGTGAAGAGCGTCCTCGCGAGATCAAGTGGAAGCAAAAATGCCGGCTTGGTACTTGGCGCCTCGTCCGGAGTCTCCGGCTTGGCACCTCGTTCGAGCTGCGCAAAGTAGCGCCGCACTGTGCCGCAGTCGCCCTCGATCGCAGCGCGAATGCAGTTCTCCTTGCTCATCGTTGCACTGATCTACTACCAGCGAGCGCAAAGGTTAAAGGAGAAGTATTGATAGACTTGTATTCACAAACGACCAACGTCAATGCATAACGTATGTCGTATCAAGATCCACTGCCGGACGAGAGGCTGTAAGCGGAGCTGTTCGTGTCGCTCCAACCGTCCATCGAGTCGTTCAGCTCCAGCTGCATGTCAACGACATCCTGCATGTCGAGCGCATACGTGTGCGACGCCTGGCAGTCGAGCGAGCAGAAGTCGGCTTCGATGCCACTCAGCTGCTTGAAGAAGAGGCAGCCGCAGTTGAGGCAGATGCACTGCGACTCGCGGCGCGACCATCGGGAGGGGTGGATGAACGGCGCGCGCTGCTCCAACTCGTTCAGCACGGGGACCATCCCCCAGCCGCTACTTGCGATCGCCGACGCGCACTTCTTGAGCTTGGGGTGTCGCCCTGCGATCGACGGAGGGCGGGAGCTTGGTGTACAATAGTCCACCGGACTCGCACACAATGACGAATGATCTTGCTGTTGCTGCTGCTGCTGTTGGCGGCGGCGGTGGTGGTGCGAGAACAGGTTAAACATGCTGAGCGCCTTCTTCTTCAACACTGCCGGCGACCGAGGAGGAGGATGCTGCGGCACCGAATTCGATCCCTTGTTCGCGAGCAGATCACCACTGCTGCGCGTCGGAATCGCCGCTGGTTGCATTTTGTTTGGCGAGCTGTGTAGATTGCAGCAAATTGAATTGTGCGAACATTGTTCGGAGGTGTTCAAGCTCATCTGCTTCGAGGACCAAGAAGTCCCCCATCCCACGAGATAACACGACAGCCAGCCGGAGTGCCTCTGAGTTATCAGCTAAAGGGAAGCAATGAGCGGAGCACTAAATGCGCGCGAGACAAGCACGGAGAAAGACCGCCAAAAAGTTGCCACCGATGTGGTCAGAGACATTGGCTGCTATGGTGACTAAGAGAAGTTCGCCTGTGTTCCGCCGCTCGTCTGGGACGCGTTTTCAGTCCCATAAACACGCGCTGCATCTGGGACGAGAGAGGGTCAAGGTGTTTAACAGCTCGCACGTACACGTTGAACAGCTTTGCGCCTTCTGGACATTGCGTCGAGCGCTGGAAGGCGCGGATAGCGCCACGACGGACCTCCTGAGTACGATCCTGTGTCGGCAGTCCTTGAGTCACGGTAGCGTGTCTTTGCGCCAACGTTGTCGGACAGCTCGTCAGCAGAGCCGTCTTGGGCAACGCGGAGCTTCAAAGACTCGCTGACGTCAGTGCCCTCGATCTCCCAGCGAACACTTTCGTCTATCATTTGTCGTGCATGGTGCCAGGCTCGATGATGTCGAGGATGTCGGGGGGTGTTTTGTAGTTGTTTATGTAGCTCGCTAATGTTTACTGCCGCGTGTCAATGGGAGAAAACCCGTGAGTGCTGTGTTGACTCCAGGGCGTTCTTCTCTCATGCTGCTTACTGCTGGGACATGGTGTCAGTGTTAGCGATGTCGAGGATGCCGAGGATGTCGGAGGGTCATCGTGGCTATGCGGTTCGCTGGTGTTCATTAAAGCAGCGCTTTCTATGACGAAGGAAGTGGTGGGGCTTCTGTTGCTGACTTAAGGGAACTCTTCTACTGCGGCAGCATACTCGAAGTGCATGGGCTTCGAGCTCCAGCGAGGACATCGCGTTGCCCATCAACATGACGCGAATGACTGCAATTGTGTGTATCTGATGTGGCTGTCTGCTGTAGTGATGAGTTAGCTTTGCTTCACGCTCGGTGTGTGTGTGTGTTCGAGTTGACAGTCGCGCGCACGTGGTATCACGACACTCGCCGCGGGGTTCGTCGTTTTGCTGCCGCCACTCAGCTTCATGCGACCGTGTGACGTGTTGCTTTTTGTGTAATCCACACGATGTTGCTTTTTGTGTAGTCCACGTCTTTTTCTTTGCAGTGTTTGTGCAGCGCGCTCTATTCGAACCACATCGTCTGCCTGCCCAACCTGAGAAAGAAAAAAACGAGAAGGCCCAAAGTCTGAAGCACGCGCCGCGCCTTAAGCGGCGAAGAAGAAGAAGAAGGAGCAGGCGAAGCAGCAGCACCGGCGCGCGCCTGCCACTCGCCTCACGCTCGGGCGCTCCCAGCCGCTCTCCAGGCGCTCGTTCGCTCCCTCCCTCGCTCGCTCGCTCGCCGTCGTACACGCACGCGCACCCGTCCGCCTCCCCGCGAAACGGTGCGCTGTCGGTTGCTCGCGTGGGTTCAAACCGACTGGCGGCGGACGGCGTCATCGTCACAGTGAGCGCGCAGCCATGACGGCTTCCTCGCGCGCGGCCGTCGGGGACTACGTCGTCACCAGCAAGCTCGGCAGCGGCTCCTTCGCCGTCGTCTACAAGGGCTACCACAAGACGACCAAGGTGCCCGTGGCGATCAAGGCCATGTCGCTCGGCAAGCTCAACAGCAAGCTGCTCGCGAATCTCGAGACGGAGATCGCGATCATGCGGCAGATCGACCACCCCAACGTCGTCAAGCTCTACGAGATCAAGAAGACCGAGAAGCACATCTACCTCGTGCTCGAGTACTGCGCCGGCGGCGACCTGCAGCAGTACATGCGGCGCCAGGAGCAGAAGGCGGCAGCTGGCGGTTCAGCTCTCGCCACTACTAGCAATAGCGATAGCAATAGCAATAGTACGTCGTCGGTTCTCGGCACGATCCCGCCGGTCAAGCGCGAGCGGCTCAGCGAGGCCGTCGCGCACCACTTCCTAAGGGAGCTCGCGAAGGGCATGATGTGCCTCTGGAGCCACAACCTCATCCACCGCGACCTCAAGCCGCAGAACCTGCTGCTCGTGGAGGACTCGCCGACCTCGGCGCTTAAGATCGGTGCGTTCATCATGCGGTTCTAGTGACTGTAGTAGGAATGATATTGAGCTGACTGCGGTGGCGCTTATCTCTCATGCAGCGGACTTTGGGTTCGCGCGGCATCTGGCGACGACGTCGCTGGCGGAGACGCTGTGTGGCTCGCCGCTGTACATGGCGCCCGAGATCCTTAAATTTCAGAAGTACGACGCGAAGGCCGACCTCTGGTCCGTGGGGACGATCCTGTACGAGATGGTGGTGGGTCGACCGCCATACGGCGGCTCGAACCACGTGCAGCTGCTCGCGAACATCGAGCGCCACGACCTCCGGTTCCCGAGCCACGTGGAGTTGTCGGCGCCCTGCAAGAACCTGCTGCAGGGGCTGCTGCAGCGTAAGCCCGCACACCGCATGGGCTTCGACGACTTCTTCAACCACCCGTTCGTCGGGCTGCGCGAGCTGTCGCAGTCGGCGGCCATGACCGCGATGAACCGCAGCGTCGCGCGGTCCGCGGCGGTAACAGCCAGCATCCGCGAAGAGGACGAGGACGCGGACGACGAGCACGCGCTGGCGCTGACGAGTAAAGAGCGCACGGCCTCCGACGCGCCCGACGCGCCGTCGCCCTCGAGCTCTGCGCTCCGGCAGTCACGGAGCGACAACATCGAGGTCATGCAGACCGTGTTCGGGAGCACGAGCTCCGCGGGCGGCGCGGCGCTGCGACGCTCCTCGCGACTGGCCCGCAGCCGCCGTGCGACGTCGAGCGGGGCGATCCTCGGGAACCCGCAGACGACCAGCCCGAAGCTGAGCCCGCAGTTGAGTCCGCACATGCTGCCGAGTCCGAGCCCGCGCATCAACCCGTTCAAGCTGACGGCCGAGTCGCCGCCCGGCGCATCGGGCTCGGCGCTACAGAGCTCGTCGCTGCTGCGCGCGTCGAGCGGATTGCTGCAGACGAGCCAGCGGCTGACGCGGGCGACATCGGCGTTCCCGGCGCTGTCTTCCGCGCCAGTTGGATCTCGTCAGTTAAAGAGCGGCGGCACCGTCGGTCTCGACAGCAGTGACGAGTACGTGCTGGTGGATTCGGGGACAGAGAAAGCAGCGACGTCTCCTCCGAAGGCGGGCGCACAAGCCACCTCTGAGGTGCAGCAGGATCGTGCGACGGGGGTTCACCCGTCGTCGTCGCTCCCGACGCCTCCCCGTCCTTCGTCGATCGGCGACCCTCAGCTGAACCAGAGACTCCGGAGCGCGACCAGCTTCTCGCACGAGACCGGCCAGCAGCTCGTGGACATCGTGATGCTGCGCACGCAGGCGATCTCTCCGATCGCGGAGCAGCTCTGGAAGCTGAGCTCTGCGCTGGCGAGTACAGACGAGCAGCGTGACTCTGCGACAGGGTCCGGTGCGAACCTCGCGTCGATGTTCTCGATGGGGTCGTCGATGTCGTCGTCCTCTGATGCTCAAGTGACGGTCGGGGTGTCATCATCGAGCACAGCGTTCGGAGACGAAGACGGCAACAGTAGCATGGTCGAGAAGAAGCAGTACGTCTTCGCCGCGGAGGCCCTCGCGCTGTACGTGAAGTGCTTGCGCATTATCCAGCAGGGGATCTCATATCTGCGGCAAGATCATCCGACGCTGTCGATGCGGCTGCCGTCATCGCCAGCAGCGCCGCCAGTGCCGTGGAGCGAGGCCAGCCGGAAGCTGTCGATGGCGTACTTGATGGAGCAACTCAGCTGCTTCCTGGAGCGTGCGGAACAGTGCAAGAAGCGCATGGCGAGCTTTGTGGCGAGTGCGGACGCCACGCGGATCGCGGAGTTCCAGCGCGCGGTAGTATCGCAGGAGGAGCTGCTCTACACGCACGCGATCCGCCTCGGCAAGCAAGGCGCAGTGAAGGAGGTGCTGGGCCAAACGCGCCTGGCATACGAGCATTACCTGCAGTCGATGCTGCTGCTGGAGACGCTGCTGATGGACACGACGTCGCCGAGCAGCGTGGGCGCTGCCGGCAGCGTTTTGGCTGTCGACGACCAGAAGTGTGTGAACGCGTTCCTCAAGGCACTGGACGAGCGTCTGAAGCACGTCAAGCTGGTGCTGGACGAGGAGACTTGCGACGCGACCGAGAAACAGCGACAGCAGCAGCTCCCATTCACCCACTTGCCGGTCTCGTCGTCGCTGATGCCGAATGGTTCTCCCTAGGCTCGTGGCGTTCGAGTTGGCTCGTGGGATTGCAGGCAGGTGGTTGGATGATGTGCGAGGGAGGCAAGAGGTGAAGGAGGTCGATGCGTGCATCACGCAGTTGATCCGCTGCATGTCCAACCGAGAACGAGAGTAAAGTAAACGTAAAATAACACACACATGAAGCTGACGACAACCTGTGGCTCTGTGCATCTCTCTTTCTCTCTGGAAGCCGACTTCGACAACGATAGTGGTGTCTATCTATCCTCTTCTCGAGTAACTCATGATTGTTGTGGTGCCCCAAATACTCTCTGTACACCTCCCACCGACATCTCGCGAGTCAACAAGAGCACACTCAACAGGTTCGCATCATTAGATATCTTCGTTCATCTCTAGACCAGCAACGACGTCACGAGGCCGTTGCCATACGACCGATCGATCTGTACCACGCCGTTCGCGACAAGCGAGTAGAGCGCGCGGACGACGGCGCCGCTCGAGCTCGGCTTCCCGTGCGCCGCCATAGCCGCCGCTGTCTCCTGCTTCAGCTCGTTCACGCCCATCTCGCCCTCGTGTGCGTACAGGAGGTGCAGGATGACAGCTTCTTCTCGCAGCGCGGATGGGACCGTGTCACCCGCCGTGAGGATCTGAACGTCGACCATGTGCTTCATCTTGTTCTTGAGGCGTCCCAGCGCGTGCTTGGCGCCATCGAGGAGCTCCTGCGCCTTCAAGCGCTGCTGCTTCTTGTCGGCCACAGCGGCCTTCAGGCTCGGGAGCTCGGCGCTGTGCTCGTCGCTCTCCTCCTGCTCCTCTTCGGACGCGATGATCTGTCGCTGCAATGCGTCCTTCTCGTCCTGTAGCTCCTGCAGCTCGCTCAACAGCGCGCGCTCGTTGTCGCTTATGGCGACACTTGCGCTCTGCGCCTGCGCGCGGTCAGCAGAGAAACCGCGCTGCTGCTGCTTGCGCTCGAGAGAGGCGAGCGCCGCCTGGATGTCCCGTCTCTCCTCCATCCGCAGCGCCAGCGCCTCTCGGAGCTCAATGTTCTGAGCGGCTGCCTCCTGCTCCTGTTCTTTCTCCTCCTCCTCCTCTTCACCGTCGTCATCTCCATCGTCATCTGATGCGCCTCGACTGCTATCGTGTCGAACGTCTCTCCTGTCCTCCACGTCGTCCGCGCGCTCACGGGACTCGGCGTCGAACGACGCGTCGTTGGCCTCCTGCAGCGCCCGGAGCTCCACCTCGAGCTCCGCCACGCGCTGCTCGCGAACCTGCATCTTCTCCTCCCACTCGCGCTCCTCGCGCTCCAGCTGCGCCTCCACGCGCTCGTTGACCGCGATCTCGCTCGAGAGCTGCTTGAGCTGCTCCTGCTGCGCACCGACGGTCGCAGCAAGCGCGTCCACGTGGCGCAGCAGACGCCCGCAGCGCTCCTGCGCGTCGCCGTCCGTGCTGAGCTCCGCGGCGGCGGCGAGCAGTGCCTGGCGCCACGAGTCCCTCGAGATGGCGGCCACGCCTGCGCCTGCACCTGCACCTGCTGCCAGCGCTGTCGCTGCCGACACCACGGAGAAGAGCGAGCGCGGGGGCTCTACGGGCGGACGGCGCGCGCGGGCGGTGGTCGCTTGAGGCGGGTGGGTGGAGGTTGTAGCGGCGCTGGGCTGGCGCAGCGGCAGCGCAGGCTGCCGGCGCTTGTGCGGGAACGCGCACTGCGCGGAGATGGCGCTGCTGATGGCGCGCAGGTCGTCCGCGTAGCCGCGCAGGCGGCGCGCGTCATCTACCGTCCTCCGCCGCTTGCGCTCCGACATGTTTGTGTGTCGGATTTAAGGTACTAGTATCGAATTTTGAAATGAGGGCAGATCGATTTGGCGGGAAGAAGGGAGACGTGGTGTACGCCACACGAAATGCGGGCCGCCAGAGCTGGAGCCTCATCCCAGACTCATTAGGTGGTCTCCAACACATGACGCGCTTCGCTGCGAAGCGCAAGCCGCTTGAACGCCTTGGTCTTGCTGCACATGCGGTGTACGAAAGAGCAGTAGCTTATCTGATCCATGCATGTCAACATTGGACGATTTCGGGAGCTATCCCGCTATTCCTTGTGTTCTCCAAAATGCAAGTGCCGATTGTGCAGGAGCACCATGAGGCTCAATAGCCACAGTTCTCGGGTCGACGGATCAAACAAGCTAGTAGGCATTATATGCGTTCGTCGCGAGAGGGATCCCCACTTGCAAGCGCGTGAGCTCGGGCGCTGGTGTAGCAGTGATCGATGTTGAGATCTCTGGCTTTACCATTGAATCTGAAGAGCGTAGTGAGCACCGGCCAGAGCTCTTTCGTCCGCCTCTCGAAAAGCACGAGTGTCTCGTTTAGGCTACGACGCAGTAAGCAATGTTGCGCTCCAGGTTTCGCGATGCTTTTGGTCTCGATCTTGTGCGCCAGAAGACTTCGATGCAAGTGTGCACCCGATGCAGAACCAACCCTGCAACCAGCACGTTCCGGCTCAGGATCACACAAATGATTTATCCTCAGAATGCTCTCGCTGCATGCAGCCGCAAAGCCTAGATTATCAGAACACCACAGCGCCGACAGCGACAAGATCGTCCCTGCGCTGAACCGAATGGAAAACAGCAGTGCACAACCACGCGCGTGGCGTTGTACTGCGAATGCCACAATATGGAGACTGGCGAGACAATTTTGCCACGTATCGGTGAGTGATCCGATTTTATCGCTGTTGCTACAGTGATTGTTATGCTACGGCGTCAGCGATGTGCAGCATGGAAGCAAGTGTCGACGAGGCGGTACCCGAGTGTGGCGAGCAAAAGGCGGTTTGGGCGTCAACATGTTAGCGAGGTTGTCATGTGTGCTCCAGGCGCTGTGTGGACGTGATCGAAAACTGGGTATACGACATAGTGAAGAAAGCCAAGTGATCTTTTTTCAACACACTTGTGTTTCTTCACTATCGGATTCTGCAGAACGCGACGAAAAAATGGAACGAAATGGGAATCGCCTAGCAAAGCTAGTAGTGCGAAAAGGAAGGGAGCCGGAAAGGTCGTTTCTTGGGGAAAGCTCTGCAGAATCGCAAAGCGCCACCCAAGGTCCAAGCTCCGAGCTCCAAGCTCCAAGCTCCAAGGCTCTGTGTTCCCAAGCAAGCGAGCGGTCCGAGCAAGCGCCGGCATCGACAGAACCAGCATGGCGGACGCGCAGACGAAGAAGCTGCAGGAAGAGGTCGAGCGCCTGGAGATGGACCTCAAGACGCTCGAGGGCGCGTGCACGACGTCCGAAGCCGCCAAAAAGTGCGCTCGCCTGAGGCTGTGGCTGCTGCGCTGGCTTGTGTGTCTGAAGCGCTCACGTGGTGTCTTTCGCTCTCTCTGTTGCTCGCTGCGCTGTGTGTGCGCCGCAGAATCGCAGAGTACTGCCAGGCGACCCCCGACCCGTTCCTCGGCGAGAACGACGGCCCGAACCCATGGCAGGCGAGCGGCCAGGGCGGCGGCGGCTGCATCATTCTCTGAGGACCGCTTCGCGCAGACGCCTCCTCCACCCCCTGTATCGAATACATCTCGCACGCCAAACGTACATACACGCAGGTGTTTTCTATATTGAACGGTCGGCGAGCGCTTGGCCGCGGAGGCCCACCGCGCTACTTCTTCTTCTGCTTCTTGTCCTCCGCGTTCAGGAAGCTCTCGCCCTTCTTGCCCTCGAAGCCGGCGCGCTGGTCGCCACAGACCCAGAAGCAGCAGCTCCAGCGTCAGCCAGACAATCACGTGCTCAATCTCCTCACTCGCAAAATGGCCACGCACCGGTCCTTTCCGGCCCTTGCTCTTGTCCTCCCGCCGCTTGTCGGCCGCCGCGTGCCGCCCGCCCTTGAGGTTCGCTAGCCGCTTCTTCTGCTTGTCCTTCTTCGAGATCTCGACCTGCGCTACTCGTTGTTTCCTGCACACACCCACACCCACACACGTAGAACGACATGAGAGACCAGGCTCCGAACGCACCAGCACCAGCAGTGGCTCCACCAAGGACGCCGACGCACCAGTCCTTGGTGCTCTTGGCCTTGGCCTTCTCCTTCTTCTTGAGCTTGTTGCGCAGCAGCTTGGGGTCGTCCAGCACCGTCTCGCCCGCCGCCTGCTTGATCGCCTTGTCCCACTGCTTGGCCTCCACCACGGCCTTGCCCTCCTCCGTCTTCTTGAGCTCCGCCATGCGCTGCTGGTTCTTCTCAGCCTTCTTCAGCAGGTTCTTGATGCCGCGAATGCCCTGGCCGTTGCGCGTCTTCTTCTCCACGGGCTTCTTGTCGTCCGCCAGCAGCAGGCTGCCGTAGGAGATCGACTCGGCAGACGCGTCCGCCGCGCCCACCTGCTTCACGCTCTCGTCCCCAGTCGCCGTCGACTTGCTGTCGTCCGCATCCTTCTTGCCTGGCGACGACTTGCTGTTGAACGCCGCACCCGCCTTGCGCTTCTTCGGCGCCGGCTCAATCTTGGCGCCGGCGCTCTCTTTGCGCTTCTTGCCCGTCTTCTCGTCCGCCTTGCGCTGCTCGCGGTGGGCCTGGATCTTGCGCGCCAGACGCTCCTTGAGACCGTCGAGGCTGGTCGCCGACGGGTTCTTGTTCGCCTTGAGCGGCTTGGACGTGGCAGCCTGCGCTTCCGTCTTCTGCCGCTTCTCCTCCGCCGCTGTCTCCAGCTGTCGCTCCTCGTTCGTCTTCTGCTCGCTCGGCGTGAACTTGGCGCGCTTCACCGCCTTCTTCGACGATTCCTGGAAGTTCTGCGCGAGCACGTCCTGCAGTCACAGAAGGCGCCTCCGCGTCAGTGCTGTCGCGAAAGAGGCGCATCACACTTTCCGCATGTACAAGAGAGAGAAGCCACGCACGCGATGGTACTTGCGCGCGCTCTTGGGCTGCGAGCGGCGCCAGTTCTCCTCCTCGTCCGTGGGGAAGTAGTACTGCGCCGGGATGCTCTCCATCGTCTCGCAGAAGAAGCGGTCATCCTGCTGGATGCGGCGCAGCATCGGGTCCTGCGCATCGGCCGCCAGCGGCGCCAGCAGGCGTCGTCCGAGCAGCATGGCGAGAGCTTGGATGGAGGTGCGGGAATGGCTGGAAGAGAGCGAGGGCTTGATTGGCTCCCAGTTCGTCAAATTTAAGGCTTTTTTCCTTAAATTTGACGATGTCAGAAGTTGTGTAGTTTGCCAAAATAGCAGAGATCGTGTGGTGCACAAAAAATACAATGCCACTAAAACTCTTTTTAGGAAGACGTTGATGAGGCAGGCGAATCTTTCCAGCACCAAATGGCTCGGAATCAGCAGTTTTTGACCGAATCAGGTCTATTTATTGTGTACGATGCGGTTGGAAAGGTCGTACTTAACAGAGCGACCAGCGCACGCTGACAAGTTGGTGTCGTGCACACCACGTGTCACAAGCTCTCGAAGCCCATCGTGCACGGCCCACATGCGCGGGCTCTGGCAGTGGCTGAGCTTCACGACGGTCTCTGTCACCGTCTTCGTACGTCACGGCTGCTGCTGGTGAAACGCGCCCGCGTCTGTTGTACTGACGTCTGCATCGCGGCTGCCTCTTCACTTTCTGCAGGCGCTCTACTTCGGCTACACAGCGCTGCAGGTCCTCCCTCCCTTCCTCCCTCGCTCGCTCGCTCGCTCTCTTTGCCCTGCATTCACCCAAGCGCTCGCCCGCCTTTCTTCGTATCAACAGATCTACAAGATCGTCAACCCGCAGTTCGAGGACACTGCTGGTCCGACGCTCGACCCGCTCTGGGAGGTGCGTGCGTGTGGCTTGTGCAGACTTGAGAATAAACGGACGAGCGAAGTTGTGCTCACGTGAGGGCCGAGCACATGTGCAGACAGGACAGCGGCTGCATGCGGAGTTCTACCTCTCACCGCGCGCGGACTGGGCCGCCAGCGACTTCGCCAGCGCGCAGGTCGTGTTCGTGGGCAACTTCTCCGACCTCTCGTTCGACTGGCAGGACAACGAGCGCTTCCAGGAGCTCAACATCTCCCGGGCGTCGCTGCTGCATCTCGCACAGCAGAACGGCGCAGAGACTCGAGGAGCGAAGTCAACACAACGGGGACAGGGACCACAAGCGACGCAGCTCTGGAACTCCATCCGAGGCAACGGGACAGTGTACCTTCACATCCACGTGACGAAGGTTGGGTCGTCTCCGAACCCATCTGCGGCCAACTACGACCGCCTTCGGACGGTGCACCAATCCAACCCACTGATCAAGTATGCGCCGCGCCAGAACGCTAAGAATGCGACGTACTTGCTCGAAAAGTACCTTCCTGCGCGAACTTCGCTGCAAAATACAACGTACGACAGAGACGGCGACGATGAGGACGAAACAGCGCAGGAGCAGCTCGGCGATGATCCGGCGCTCTCGGCGCCAATCATTTCGTACTGGAAGCCGCACATGGCGATTCGCATAGTGACGGACTTCAAGAAGTACCCGTACCAAGAGATCCCCGTGCTAGTGTACCACAACCTGCGGTACTACCAGATGCCCGACCAGACGTGGAAGTATGTGCCGTCCATGTACTTGGACGACATGGGGCTCACGATGGACAAGCTCGTGCCGCTCAACCGCTCGGTGCGCTCGCTCCCGCTCAAGATCTCGTACGAGCCGATGTCATACGCCCGCTGGCAACTCCTCCTGACGATGGAGATGGCGCTGCAGTCGCAAGCTTCGCTCGGCTTCCAGACCTCAGATCTTGACTCGATGCGGTCGATGATCGCGGACACGAACCCGTACTTGCTCGCGGTGACGATGACGGTCTCGCTGCTCCACATTCTCTTCGACTGGCTCGCGTTCAAGAACGACATTTCGTACTGGCGCAAGAAGGACAACAACATGGTCGGCATATCGCTCCGGTCCATGGTCATATCGCTCGTGTCGCAGGCGATCGTACGTCACACGCGCAGTGCTGTTGCTCCGATTCTGCGATGAGATGCATTCTTGCGCTAAGTATTCGTGCTGTCCGCGCATAGGTGCTGCTGTACCTTGTGCACGAGGAAGCAACGCTGTTGATCACCGCACCATCCGCAATCAGCTGTGTGCTGCTGGTGTGGAAGGTTCTCAAGGTATGGCGCGCGAAAGGCAGCGCGGCGTCGTCCCACGCGATGAAGCAAACGCGGCTTGTGGACGAGATGGCGACGAACCACATGATGTTCGTCCTCGTGCCGCTGATGATCGGCTACTCGGCGTACTCGCTGCTGTACAAGCAGCACCTGAGCTGGTACGGCTGGCTCCTGGGCTCGCTCACCGGCGCGGTGTACGCGTTCGGATTCATCATGATGATGCCGCAGCTCGTGATCAACTACAAGCTCAAGAGCGTGGCGCACCTGCAGTGGCGCTACTTGATCTACCGCGCGCTCAACACATTCATCGACGACCTGTTCGCGTTCGTCATCACGATGCCAACGATGCACCGCCTCAGCTGTTTCCGCGACGACATCATCTTTTTCGTCTACCTCTATCAGCGCTGGGTGTACCCTGTGGACACGTCGCGCAAGTTTGACGACGACGATGGCGAACATGTAGCGAAAGAAGTCGATTCGAGCACCAGCAGCAACGTCTCAGCGCGCTGTCTGCACGAGCACGCGGAGTAGCGCTCGAACGAGGATTGGACAATGCAATGAGAGACGGCCAGGTTGCGTCCGGATTGACAGGAGTTGGTGTGGTCGGTAAGCAGACGCACCATCGAGAAATCTTTGTTTTCGGTGCGGTGCAACGTGTTCGTGATCATCGCACTCGCAGTGATCACTCTGGAATCGATGAATCGATGTCGAGCACCGAGTTGCAAAATGTCTCAACCACCACTGAAATGCCTCCGTGCTCCACCGAAAGCGCTCATTCGGCACAAAAGCTGCTGTAGTGACCGCGCTCCACATGGATACAAAGTCGTTATGTGTCATGCTACAGATGCTTGCTTTTCGGTGGAAACGAACCAAATGCACAAAACTAACCCTGCGAGACCGCAATGACTAGGTGCTCGCTAGACTACCGGCACCGTCCACAACAAATCTGCTACTGACCACGCCGCCGTCAATGCAAACTTGCTGCTCAAGTACACGAGAAAGCAGAAGACAGGGATAAAAACAAAGTACATTTGATGCGCGTCCAGCAAGTGGCTCGCGGGTTACTTGGACTACACTCTCTTTCTCACATGCTCGAGACGAACGAGCAAGCGATGAAGCAATGGATGGACCGACCCATCGAGAGAAGTGAGCACGAAGTCAGCGCGTCCTAGACATTTGGAGGAAGGAAGTCGCGCGCTTAGCAGCCCGGCTTCTGGGTGGTCGGGGTGCCCGAGGTCGGGGTCGGAGCCACGCTGGGGGAGCCCGGTGTCGGAGCCGTCGTCGGCCCGGTCGTCGGAGCCGACGTCGGCGCCGCCGCACCGGCGCAGTACTTCTCAATCGGGTTGATGAAGTCGGTCTCGAGGTGGTAGCCGAGGGCGACGCAGTCGCCAACGTTGAGCGCCTTGAGCTTCGCGAGCGCTGCCTTGCAGAACGTGTTGTCACAGAGCTTGGGGAGGATCGTGGCCGACGGCGGGGTCGGAGGAGAGAGACCGGTCTCCGTGCCGCAAGTGCGAACGTCGGAGTCAGTCAGAAGCGGCGCGAGCTTGACAAGGTCGCAGTCTTCAGCGCTGACGAGCGCAAGCGAGGCCGCGGCGGCGAGCACGAAGAAGGACTTCATCTTGATTGAGGTAGAGAGTGAGACTGGAGGATTGGTCGCGGAGGAGGCGAATTGCAGAGTGAGAAGAGAAAGCAAGCGAAGGCGAGCGAGGGTGAGCGTGTGATCTGTCTGAAGGCGCGCGCGTTCTCTCTCTATGTTATTGCTGCTGGTGCTGCCTTCTTCCTACAGATCGCTCGAGGCTGCGATCGCAAATGCACTCAAAAAGAACATGGCGGAGGAGAGTGAAGGAGGCGGTAGGATAGCAAATGAGACCAACCGCCGCGACTGCAAGCAAAGCGGGCGAGCAACCACACAAAGCGAGAAACGTTTTCATAGTGTTTCGTGCTGCTTTGAGGTGGTTCGTCGGTGTGTGTGCTTGTTTTGCTGTGGCGGGCACATCGTGAGTGAGCCAATGGCCGGACCGTCTCTCGCGCGAAGTGGTTGAAGTAGCGGCGGAAAGCGTTCACCTCTTCGACTGCACACAGCCAGGTCGCGAAGCTGCCTGCAGCTGCTGCCGATTACATTTACTCCCTGAGCTTCTTCACGCGGTGACTGCGATGATCCGAAAGTGCACTCTGCAGTCATGAAGCAAACAGTTCGATTCTCGAGAGTGAAAAGAGTTCGGCACGTACGGTACGAGCTCGCTCACATGCGGGAGTGACGTCGGTCCGCTGTTCCAGGCTCTTGAAGAAACCACCCGCTTCCTGCATTCGACGGCTTCGCCGAAGCTCGTTGTCGAGTGGCGATACCATCTCAGACTGCGCTCGAATCGATGGATCGACCAGGGTGGTCGAGACCCGCAAGCTCTTGCCAAGTGGACGCTGCGTTTGTGTGTGATTCTTTCTCTCTGGCTGCGCAGAAGCGACCTACTACTGCTTGGGTCACGCAAACGCAAAGGCGCTTGCAGACACTTGTGCGCATCGAGGCACCAGCGTTCTGTTATGACTTCCACACTTTTTTGAGCGAGTCGGGCGAATGCTAATGCGCCGCTGTCATGGCGTCGTGAACGCGCTCGCTGACTGAGCGGTGATCGACATCAAGTTTCGCTTGCTCACTCACTCGACCGTAGCAGCGGCAAAGGATGCTAGCTACGCCCTTTCTCACCAAGTGCCAGGTTCTGCTATCTTGTCGAACACAAACGACTGCCATACTAGCACCCAGCGTTCTTGCTCCTGCTTGACTCGCGTCTCGTTTTGTTGATGTGCCACAGCCTAGCTGTTCCTTTGCTTGCAAAGGTGTTTTGCATGCAATAGCAAAAAGAGCGATCCGACCACGTTTTGACCCAAAGTCGTGGCCAAAAGAATTACCTGCCGCACCAGAAAGGTGAGTAATGGCACACAAAATTCCACCACCAAAAGCAGACTTTATCCCATTCATTAATTCTAGAGGGCAAAACACTCCATAACTTTATAGACATTGTCTTTGTTTTGTCTGATAGTGACAATGTCGAGGAAGCTCCTCTCTGATGATACCTTTCACATCGTGGCTGCACCATCCCAGCCGCACTTGGCCTTCACCGAGATCATGACAGGCTCAGCATCGTCTTACAGGCTCCCATATGTCGCTGGTGTGAACAGACAAGTGGGCATGCGTCTTGCCTTGTTGCGATGTTTATCAAACTTTGACACCTTCGAGCAATACCTCGGGGCCAAGGAAGTCGACACCCACATCCCAAAAGAGCATGCGAGTCGCCAACGGCGAGCGGACGTGATGAACGCCAACAGTCTCCTCACGCTTCAGAACGAGCGGCAGATTAATATCGCTCCTTCTGCATCATCGCGCTCGACTTCGTCTACATGCTTCGTGCCTCATGCCATGCCACTCGCTGACCAGCGCACACCGCGCAGTCCGCAGGCACAGTTCGCCACCTGACCGGGTCCTTACTCGAGCAGTCTTATCGTCAACGCAACACGCCACCAACACATCGACCAACCAAACAGCAAGACAACATCCAAAGGAAACACCTCGATGAAACAAGGAAGGGTAAACTTGCATTGCTGTCGATAGCATCGAGAAGCAGAAGCACCGTACGAAATGTCGAGTCGATCGAGCCGTCAGTCGTCGACAGAGTCAAGCGAGAGACCGATCGAGTATCGTGAACCGGACGAAAGCGAGCTCCAGTCGGTCAAACGATTGCCAGGCGCTTAGCACACCGGCTTCGACGTGGACGGCGTCGAGGACGTCGGCGGGCCGTTCGTCGAAGGCGTGCCCGGCGTCGGCGCCTTCGTGGGCGGGGCCGTCGTCGGGGCCGCACCGCCCCAGCCGCACTTGGCCTTCACCGGCTTGATCAGGCTCGTCTCGAGCATGATCGTGCCGCGGATCGAGCAGTCGCCGAGGCCGAGGCCCTCGAGCGCCGTGAGCGCGCCCTTGCACGAGTCAACGCACACCTTCGGGAAGTCCGCGTCGGTGGGCGGGATGGGCGGCTGCCAGCCAGTCTCCTTCGTGCACGCCTGAACGCTCGGGTTCTGGAGCAGCGGGATGAGCTTGGCGAGGTCGCACTCGGCGGCGTTGACAGCGGCGACGGTGGCGGCAGCGAACACGAAGAAGGCCTTCATCTTGATGGAGGAGGAAAGTAGGGCTTGAGACTGGAGGATTTGTCGCGGAGGAAGCAAATTGCAGAGTGAGAGAGATGATCGGACAGGAGCTCGGCTCCCCCCCCCCCCC